>VZTY01011068.1:2082-49787 GCA_013400935.1 Turnix velox
TTATTATTAATTATTTTAATTATTATTTATTAAGCTGAGTATGACTTCTACTTAGACTCCTCAATTCTAATAACCCTCTGCTGTTGTTCACAGTCTTTGTAGCTCCTGAATATATGGTCATATTTGATCTCTTGGGAGGCATAAGCCTGACTCCCTGTTGGTTACAATGTGTTTCTCATTTGTAGCCTACAGATGAGATCTGCTTCTTTCCAAAGAATACGTGTGGCAGCTGACCCATCTCTTTTGCATCTGTATTGTTCTCTGATACAGTTGGAAGGAGCTAGTTGTATAGCTCCTCATGCTCCTGTGGCACTCCTGAGAGCTGCATAAATTGAAAAATAATTATTGTAGCTATCCTTTCAGTCTAGCATTGGCATATTTTACAGAAAAAAACATGTTAGGAAGATCGCTCTTGGATGGTCAAAGGGCTGGAGCAACTGCCCTATGAAGACAGGCCGAAGGAGATGGGGTTGTTCAGCCTGGAGAAGAGAAGGCTCAGAGGGGACCTGATAGTAACTTATCAGTACCTGAGGGGGTCCTACAGAAAGGCAGGGGAAGGACTTTTTAATATGATATCGGATGGGAGGACTAGAAACAATGGATGGAAATTGGAGGGGGGTAGACTTAGACTTGACATAAGAAAGAAATTCTTTACAGTGAGGGTGGTGAAGCACTGGAACAGGTTGCCCAGAGAGGTTGTGGATGCCTCCTCTCTGGAGGTGTTCAAGACCAAGCTGGACAAGGCACTGAGCAGCCTGATCTAGTGGGAGGTGTCCCTGCCTATGGGGGAGGGTCTTTGAGGTCCCTTCCAACCCAAACTATTCTATGATTCTATGATTTGGGAATTTGAATAAAATAGAGATCCTTTGCTTTTTAGAGGGCTGATTTGGATCTCTCTTGTACCCTTGTAACACCATCATAACTTCTGCGAAGTCACCTTCTGATTTAAATTGAACTGAATACCAGAATCTCTTTCTGAAACTATCTCTGTGTCCCATTTCTGTCAATGATCTTAATCAAGGACAACGAAGAGATAATTTTTTTAATGTTTATCTTAACTAGAGATGCCACTAACTGAATGAGAAAGGAGATCGTACAGACCATGTGTGAAAGACCACACTCAAAGCTAAAGATTGACTATTTGTTGGCTGGGCTAGAGAGAGCAATACATTATGACCCCTTTGTCACAGCATTTGAATTAAAGTGAATTAAAATGTCTTTCTGCTGCTCTGAACTTTTGCTAACTTGATATGTTTTCTTAGAAATAACAAGCAGAATTTATTGGTACTCATTCATATTCTGAATTATTTGTAAATTACAATGTCATTGCCTGAACTTGGGTTCAGAAAAGTGAGGTATTGGCAAGTGTTTTGTGCCAGTGCAGTTGACAGTTTCCAAAATACAAGTGCTTTTTTGTTGCAAGATAACTGTGTTTAGAAGTTGTCTTTATGCTGAAGTCTTCATCTGTTTTTACTGGGCAGTAAAAATGTTGAATGTAAAATTTAAGTAGAAACTATGATTCTACTAAAGCCAAGTAAAAAGATTATGAGGTCAAACACCTGACAAAATATCTGAAGTATACCAGTGGCTTAAAAGTTTGTATTCCAGGACTATGAAAAGCATTGGAATGATAATATGTATTCCAAGCTTAGTTACTATGAATCTTTCAACTCTGTATGTCATTGTAGGATTTTTTTCAGTATGTTGACAGCAAACTTGGCCATCTGTGTTGTTAACGTTTGTGCACATAACACCAATTTGCTGTCACCACCGTACTTTCTTACCCTTTTTATAACTGAATCTGTGACTTGCTTGTCAAATTCAGTTCCTTTTGAGTATAAAAAGATCTACAATCTCTGTTTGATTGTGCAGTATCAGTTTAGGAGCATCCAAAATGGAGATAAATAAAAATCAATAAAATAGCCATAGAGTTGGTCCTAATTATATCAAGTCATTAGTCTTCTTGAAAATTAAAATTTAGAATTACGTTCTGAATTTTGTTTTCTCCATTTCTGATAAGGTGACTTGGAGATATGTGTATATGAAAGGAATCTTAGATATCACAAAATGTAGTGGGTAAATGCTGCCTGTAGAATCAACTACTTTTTTACTGAAATATATCTTTTTATCATGTTATTGACAACACTGTATAAGCATCTAACATAAGTTTTATGTATGTATTAAATATTCATTAATCAGCCAAATAATGTTGTTAGTATAAACAAAACCATTAACACATGGATCTTTGCTTTATTGTTCTGCATGAACATTCCTAGATGCTTCATAAAGATTTTTGCTTTCAAAAGTTGCCTCTTGTCTTAACTATCCCTTCCATCCAGATAAATCTGTTTAATTGCTTGAGTGTCTTAGGAAATGGCTGTATTTCTTTATGTCCAAAATCCATAGGAAGTGATATTGGTAAAACCTCCTTAATGGTAATTAAAACTTGATTTTTCATTATTGCTCCTTCAGATTAGATGTCTTAAGAGTTCGGTACCATTTTTTCATTATATCTTATCTAAACTATTCAAGTGAATAGTTGTGGACTAGCTATGAGAGCTAGTCCACCTTGAGTACCTTGAGTACCAGCTGGTATAGAATGACACTTCTTTTGTTTAATCGGAAGATGTGGTTTCTCATTTTAGTATTTTGGATTATGTATGCTCTCTGTAGTTTGCAGGGGATAAAGGTTCATTTCCGGGGTTTTTTTTGTTATGGATTGTGAACCCTAAGCATTAGAAATAATTTTCCTGTAGTACTCCCATGAACTTTGGAACCAGCAATGCCAGTTTGGTTATTATTTCACAGAGATAAATTCATCGATGTCATGGGAGTCATGTTCTTAGAATGCAATTGGCAATTCTGGAGTATGTTCTTGACATTTTGAGCTTAACTTGAGCCTTTGGTACCCATTTAGTATTGCAGTGCCATTGGCAATGGGTCTTGTGGCTAGTTATCCTTCAGAATCAGTTTTTTGGTTAAATGTGTGAAGTAAACAAGATAAAATTGGAGTATTATTTTGAAAGAGTTCAGTATAATTTTCATTATGTGAATGATATTCAGATATTATGTATCATTGTAAGCTTTTGTTGTGATAACAGTAATCCAAGCAAGGGCATTGACATTCTTGAAGGTTTGCTCCACTGTTACTGACTTCTTTTTTCATCTTAGGTGTGTAATGAGCATGAAAAAGGAATAATTTATCCATTTGATCAGCAATGGCTTGTTGGATAAATCAACATTAAACATTGCATATCACATACATATTGAATTGAATTATCCTACACTGAAATGAATTATTACATGTTAGGTTATTCTTCACACATGGAAAAGTTCTACATGCCCATTAAATATCAGAGTGATCATATATCTTTCTGGTAGGAGGAAATGACATTGGAAGGAACAAATTAATCCAATCAGTCAATACATGGCTCTGTTAGATGGTGTCACCAACACCATTTTTGGTTTTTTGACAATAGGATGTCCTATACAGCACCAGGAATGTTACCATCAGGTCAGGGGCACTTGTCCCAAAGGGGAAAGAGGGTCTTTGCCCAAGATATTGCAGGGCTAATTAATAGAGCTTTAAACTAGATGTGAAGGGGAAGGGGCAGCTGGACTTGCACTGGTGGGATAGGGCTCTAATCTCCATGAATACCATCAGGAGGCTTCCCATTGCTCTGGGGTGCAATTAGCTGCTCTGTTCACTCCCTGAAAAGTCTGTACACCAATGCATGCAGTTTGGGGAGTAAATAGGAGGAGTTAGAAATTTGTGTTCAGACAGGAGATTGTGATCTGATGTCAATGGTGGGACAGCTCACATGACTGGAATGTGCTCATGGATGGCTGTGTCCTTGTCAGGAAAGACAGCCCAGCAAGGTGAGATGGTGGAGAAGCTATTTATGTGAGAGAGCAACTAGAATATATTGATTGCTGCCCAGGTGTGGATGAGGAAAGAAAGAGTTGAGAGTTTGTGGGTGAGAATTACAGGCCAGGCTGGCAGGGGTGATACTGTTGTGTGGGTCTATTGTAGGCCGCTGTTTCAGGATGAGGAAGTCAAATGAGGCCTTCTACAGGCAGCTGAGAGCAGCCTCGAGAGTACAGGCCCTGGTTATTGTGGGGGATTTCAACTAACCTGATATTTGCTGGAAGGCCTGCTCAGCCAGACATCCACAGTCCAAGAGGTTCCTCCAGTGCAATGACAACTTCCTCATGCAGATGATGGATGAGCCAACTAGTAGAGGAGTGCTGCTTGGTCTTATCCTCTCTAAACAAGGAGGGTCTGGTTGAAGCAGTGAAGTTTGAAGGCAGCCTTGGTTGCAGTAACAGTGAGATAGTGGAATTCAGGATCTCATGTGGCAGGAACAGGATAGCAAGCAGAATCACAACAATCAGTAAGGCAACTTAGGCCTTTTCAGGCAATTGCTAGGAGAAATCCTGTGGGACAGGGTACTAGAGGATACGGGAGCCCAAGGTAGCCAGAGCATCCCAACAGGTAGGAAGTCAAGAAAGGGAGCCAGGAGACCTACCTGGTTCAACATGGGACTGCTGGGCAAACTCCAGTGAAAGAGGAGAATATCCAGATCATGGAAGGAGGGACTGACCATTTAGGAGGAAGATAAGACTGTTGTCTGAGCATGTAGGGAGGCAATTAGGAAAGCTAAGGCCTCCTTAGAATTAAGCCTTACAAGAGGGGTCAGGGACAACAGAAAGGGCTTCTTTAAATACATTGCAAGTACAACTTAAACTAGAGGCAACGTGGGGTGCTCTAGTGACTGAAGATACAAAAAAGGTAGAGTTTGTAAATGCCTTCTTTGTGTCTGTCTGTACTGCTGGAGGCTGTCCTGAGGAGCATCACACCTCTAATACCGCAAAAGAGGTCCTATCCAAAGACAGGACAGGGGGCAATGGGTGCAAGCTGTAACATAGGAGGTTCCACACAAATATGAGGTGAGGGTGATGGAACACTGGAACAGGCTGCCCAGAGAGCTTGTGGTGTCTCCTTCTCTGGAGAAATTCAGAACCTGCTTGGACCTGTGTGACCTAATCTCAGTGTTCCTGCTCCGACAGGAGGATTGGACTAGATGATCTGTTGAGGCCTATTCCAATCCTTCACATTCTGTGATTCTGTGATATCTCAGAGATCTGTGTGCACCACCTATATGCAGTTGGTTAAATGTACTCAGTTTTGCTGTTGAGAAAAATGTGAACCCTGTAGTTGAGGGAATCATTTTACTTTTCCCAGCCTGAAATTCTGTATTTCTGAAGCACTCTGAGCTTCTCAAGTAAAGATATACTGTAATATTCCATTATTCTAGAAAATATCTGAACTTGTTGATATTAAGAATTTTTTGTGTCTGTATACTTGATTTTTTGATATTGCTTAGTATATGCAGATTAATCTCTTTAAGAGATTTTCTGCAGTCCAAAATACACAGTTGTTTTATTAAAAAGAAAACTATTTGGCAAGAAATACGAATATGGACAGTCAGGCATCCAACTTTTCCTGCTGATAGCTTTTTTTTAAATGTTTTTTTTCTTTTATATTACTTGTGCTGAGTAGCCCCGAACTGGATACAACACTCCAGATTTGGCCTCACCAGTGCTGAGTAGAGGGAGAGGATCAAACAAATGATTCATTTAGTTGATACACTCATGCCCAGGGTGCATGTGCAGATTTATGAAATTTATGAAAGTTTATATGTGTATATTCAAAATAAAGTTGTGTGGCTAATTAGCTCTCTAGTATTCAGTAGGGAAGACTTTTCTATCCAGAAAATCTTTGCACTTGATCTGTTGCATATAGGTTGTGTGCAGAGATCACCAAAATGTAGTAGTTCTTGTACCTTATAAAACCTTAGTATTTTTCCATTTATGATGAACAAGGAGAAAAAAATAAATATAAAAAACATCTGTAAGGATATTTATTTCTTGTCAAGATAAAAAATTGTAGAAGATAAATGGAATTAGCAAAGTATACATGTGTATGTGTCAAAAAATGTCAACATGTGCCATGTTGTTAGATGCTTATTGGGCCANATTAAGCCTTACAAGAGGGGTCAGTATTTTTCCATTTATGATGAACAAGGAGAAAAAAATAAAAATAAAAAACATCTGTAAGGATATTTATTTCTTGTCAAGATAAAAAATTGTAGAAGATAAATGGAATTAGCAAAGTATACATGTGTATGTGTCAAAAAATGTCAACATGTGCCATGTTGTTAGATGCTTATTGGGCCAAATTTAGATGATGAAATTAAAGGACAGTGCCAAAGAATATCTGCAAATTCAGACTTGATCTTAAAATTAGAATTTGAAATATTAGCATAATTGTACACCTATCCAGCTTTTTGATAAAGTTGAGCTTTGTTGAAAGCACATAAAACCTATACAAATTCCACAGAAGCAGAGCAGCCTCAGAATATGCTCCTGAACACAGTCAATTATTGTGATGTGCTGGTGATGTGCTCTGCACTCTCAGTTATTTTTTCTGTATTTATTTGCAGAGGCTTATACTTTGGAATACAATTGAAAGAAAATTTGCATAATGATATGCAGTATTGGAAAGATTATGTCAGTTATATGTTTGCATATTTATAGTAGTGCTGCTGGCCAGAAATTTACATATGTTTTTGTTCCAATTTCCAACAAGATACATAGAAAATGCTAAGTATGGAAATCAGCAATATCATCTGTGTTCTGGAGTTTTAGGGCAGTTGTGGCCCTTAACAATAGCTTCTATTATTTGAAATACTGCTACATTGGCTTGTGCAGTTTTTTCCCATCTGTGCTTCCAGTAGTCTCTATCATAAACTTGCAAAGTCTCCTTACAAGGTCATTGTAACTGTTATAGGAAAGTGAAGGGTAATCCTTGTTTTGAATCTACCAATGGGTGAAAGACATTGCCGAAACAAAACATGACATTTGTGTTGAGTTAGGAATTAAATACAGACTTTTCAACATCCTCCTTTCAACTTTCTTCTACCTATGTATCTGAAGAGTGCTAAGTGTAATTGTGCGAACACCACCTGATTATACAATTAGAAACTGATCATTTTCTGGTCCCACTTATGTAATTCTCAGAAAGGGTACAGCTTCATCTTTGAAGGCATGAAATAGTAACATAATTGATCTAACTACCTCTAAACTTTTTTCCATTCATAGTTATGAGCTGTATATTCAAATACATGGCTTTCTATCTGTTTTGACCCAATAATCAAAATCATATGGAACAAAAAGAGAAACTGGTGTCATTTAAGATTATGGTATCAGCATAAAATCTATTACAATAAATTTATTAAAATAAAGAATTCAGAGTAATCCATGTATTTATTACCTTTTCACTTTAAATCTCTCACTTTTTTTTTCCCAAATAAGTTTTGTTTAAAGTTCCTTTCTCCTGCGTCTGTCCAGACTTTCTGCTTTGTTTGTCCTGAAATGGAAAAGAAAACTTCTTTTTCTGCCACTTATCTAGGAGAATTTTTGGACACATCTCAACTGTAAATATTTGTGCTTTGAAAGTCACAGACATAAAGCTGATACAGTGCTAAATAATTTTGTTGGCCAGATGGCATAGTGGCAGCAATAAAAGCAGCCAAATGGGAGAGCTACATTTAATTCTGGACGTTGTAATATGGGTCTGCTTTTAGTGAGATTGATACTTTTTTTTTTAGAGGGCATTGACCAGAAAGTGTTCTTGCTAATGCCAGCTGGCTTTATGAAGTTCTTGCTGCCTCATCCAATCAAGATCCAAGACTGTCTCCAGCCATGACAATATTGTTGCCCATTATGTTGTTTTGTTTGGAAAAAGCAAAACATTTTGGTATAACTAGGGAAAGAACAGACGCCTAAAGTCAGACAACAAAAGTACATTGATTTGTATCAGCTGAGGATCTGACCTCTGTAAACTTATTCATTCAGATGAAGTAAATGAAGAATAAATAGTGAAATTAATCCAAAAAGTTGCAAAGTTCAGGCTGGCAATTGCATGCATTCATCTATATGTTGTTGTACAAATAGAGATGCAAAGCACTTAAGAAGTTCACTAATAGCCTTCCAGCACCATTCATTTTGAGTCGGCTTGGGTGACTTCACACAGCAACACAATTTATAATGTAGATATAAAGCAAGGTTGAGAATTGAACCTAGATTCCTGTGCCAGAAAAGCTGTATCTGTTAACATGTAGAGAGGAAATTGAAGAATTATGCTTTCCCTAGTGAATCATAAAGGAATGACCATCTTCTGTGAGAATCCCTGTACTGTCTAACAGTGAAGTCCATCAGAATCTGCAGGCTAGCCTGACCCTGTGGAAAATGACCGTGCCAATCAGAGATTATTTCTGCTGGACTATTCTAATGTTTTCATTATGAGTTTGGTTTTTTTTTAAAGCATGATGTTTTCATTATGTTACCTTCATTTCTTAATAAATGAAACATTGTAATAACTATATTTTAGGATGAAGAATTCTGTTATTTTGATTAAGTTTTAACAAGGTTATACCAAGTTACTCTTTTTATGTGACACCGAATTACCCCCAAACCTGCGTAACACTGTACAATGGAAGAATAGAATTACATGAAGTGTCCAAAGCACTTTTTTCTTTAGTACTTCCCATACTTCAGTATTAGTGACAAAGTTGGGTTGGGCAAAATTGTTGCATGCCTATGTGACACCTCTTAACAGTAGAGCAGATAAAAATTTGTTTCACCCTGGAACATTTTTCTAGTAACATCTTAAAGCTTCTTAGGAACTGATAACATGCAGCTGAGTGAGTGTCCTGAATTGCAGTCACAGCATTGAACACATTTTTAGATGAATATTTGAATGAATTTGGCTGTCTGAAAAGATGATGTAGGCTACTTTTAATAATTGTTCAATCACAGTACACTTCTGTAGGCCTGTGATTACTCCCTTTTTTCTACTTATGACCTTAAAATTTACCCATCTGGTCTATAACTGTGAAATAAGACCAAGAACTCCAGTTTGTAAACTCTTTTTAAATAATGGGTTCATGGACGATGTTGATAATTTTCTTATGATGAAAAAGTATCTATAACCATGTCATCACTGAAATTCATGCTACATTCATCAACAGGAGAAAGTATTCTTCCTTATTTAATTTACTGACAGCCATCACACCTCAAATTTTACAGTTCACATTTGTTGAATTGGTGATGAAATGTAACATATGAAACCATGTTTTTGATTGATGAATTGTGGTGTTTGTATGCTAACCAGCCTTATATTTAGTAAGGTTCTGCTTATGAAAGTGTATCTATAAAGTTATAGCTATGTTATTGATCTAATTGCATTTAAAAACCCTGTTTTTCAAAATGTGCTTTTCTGTTTACTTTTTACAGTAGTTTATGCATAATTGATATATCTTCCAAAACGTAACTTATTTAATGGTGTTGTTAAATACATGTTGAAAGTCTTTTAGTTGATTAAATGCTGTGTTTCATTTTTTGGGCCAAATTTGAAGTGAAAGACAAAAGTAATTTTGATTTGTAATTGAAAACTGAAAATGAGACTACACTTATAGAGGTCAACTCCTAGGATAAAAAAAGTAGTCATACCCAGGAAGTCAGCACTGTTCTGACTTGTTTTCAAAGCAAACATCTTACTTCCTCCTTCAAAAGTTAAAAACTTACTGTTTTGTTGTTCAGTAGTAATTCTGTGACAAGTCATAGTTGTAATCAGCTCATTCTTGTGAGGCCATATGTTTAAAACACCTTTACTGTGTTAACTACATTCTCAAATACTTACTGACGTTTTGTGTTGTTTTACATTTCAGGAGTTCATACACTTTAGAAATTTACTTTAAATGACATCACTGACAATTGCAAAGGAGCTTTTAACCTAAAGGACCAGCCATGTTGTTGCAGTTAGCTGTAATAGGAAATGAGCACAGTTATGTATGTATAAGTTGATTTGTAATTTATCTAGGATGTTGCAGCAGTTAGTTTATCAGCTAAGTTTTGAAGCAGTTTTTATCAGCTGTCTCCTTTTTAATTAATGTTTTAAAGTATCAATCAAATTCTATATTGTTTTATAGACTACTGCATTTCAAATATTTTTCTACAGTGGAAGGAAAGGTATCCTAATTTTACAGCAGTGTTACAGTTTTGAAGGGTTTCATTATATAATGTAAAAAAAGAAATTAATAAAATACCCCATATTTTTTACATGAGTTTTAATTTTATAAGGTGGCTGTATAGGTAATTAGCCTTAGAGTGTAGTTCTGGACATGGACTTCATCTGTTATTTTCTCTGTAACTACCTTTTTATCGCTTTCCTCTTCAATTACCTTTTTAAAATGTATTTCTTCCAACTATCTACTTATCACAATGAAAATGTGTGTAACTCTGATTAGAGTGAAATAATGGAACAAACTGTACTTTTATGTTATATCAGGCCTCTCTTTTCCCCCTGTCAAATCTCTGGTGCCTTTTAAAATATCTACTTTCTGTATAAAATTAGCTGTTTTCCCTTTCAAGACCTTGCATTTTGAGCCTATGGCATGTTTACTGTTATAACTTGCATAGCTACAGTCCTCAGCAAGAACATAATTTGTTTCATCTAACTTGAGAGATCTAAAAGATGTGTTGCTAATTTAAATTTATCAAAGTTTATTAAAGAAAATTTTCATTTTTTTAATCATCTTCCTATGTGAGATGTATTTCTATTATTCTGTCTTTCCACTTTTTTTAGAGAAATGTAGTTAACAGTCTCGAATTTTATGCCCAAGCTTTTATTGTCAATTTTATACAAAAAATTGAATTTAACTTGAAAAAACAATTTGAACTACTTATGAGAATGAAAAGTAAACTGATATTGTGAGCATGATCAATAAAAATAATGTAAGATTTTGAGGTTATTGCTTAATTCTGGAAAACGTTTCATCTGCAGATTTTGGAAAATACATCATCATCGATACAGTTGTCCATTATGAAAATTCTTATTCCTAACAGCTCAAAAAATGTACTAACGTCTGTATTATCTGTCCTATTAGACTTGAAGTGCATGGTTTATCTATTCATATGCATTTAGAAATTGATCCTATTCTTCCAAGAATTATTGCTGAATTTCCTAAAATTTGATGCTGAGATTTTCCCTGTTCATATTGGGTTATTTTCTTGTGAACAATATTGTCAATAGTATTAATAATTAAACTTTTAAACAATGATGGGAGATAAAGTCAATCGAAAGATGAGACTTAAAACCCAAAGAGTTCCACTTTGATGCAATGTATGTATTAATAATTCAAATCTTTATTGATGGTTATTTTTTCCCCTGTTTATCTAATGAGTTCTAAACAGAACACTAAGGTCTTCAAAACGTTTCATCTATTCTTAGCAGCAGGAATGTCTTTCATTACTTTGAAGAAGAAGACATTAGTTCTTGTACATCAGTGCTTTGTTAATACTGAAGCTTTATGTTCTGAAAGGTTCATATATGTTTTAGCTATCTCAATTTGCAATTTCACTTTATGTGAACTAAAACGTTAATGTAGATTAATCCAAAATGCTGTGTAGAAGACTATAATGTGAACTGTATTTCTGAAATATTTTTGTTTTTATATATGAAATAGAATGGTGTGACAGAATATCAAGTAATATACATACATATATTAGTATTGCTCAGTTGGATTAATTGTTTCTGTCATATTCTGAATAACTTGGATTGCAGAGTATGAAAGGACTGTCATTCTATAGCCTTTCTTTCTTTCTTTCTCCTAGGGCAGTTGTGTATAAATTACCTTGGAATTAAATTTATAAATGTATATCTTCTATTTTAGGGCTTTTTAGTGCCTGATAACGTGGGCAAAGAGTTGCATTCTTTTTTCTTTCAACACATTAAACTTATTTTAATGATGTTCCAGATTAAAGAGAAGCTGCTGAGGTTCTCAACCCCAGTATCTGTTTGAGCTGGAAATAAGGGGCTGGTTTGTTTGTTTTCAGAGAATAGTATTTGAGGCAATGAGAAACTTTATTGAAACAGTATAACAAATGCAGAAAGATAAACATTTCTCATGTTGCAAGACAGGAGCTAACAGACACAAGAGCCTCTGTGAACTAGTATACCTGAGCTAGTTTTTGGCAGCAAATTGTCTGCTAGAAAGACAGAAGAAAAATAAATTCAAACAAACTCCTGCAGGAAAAACAGACTTTCCAAATATTGAAAGAAAAAAGGAAGATCTGATTACAGAAAAGTGTAAAAGTGAAGAAAGTGAGCCACAGTAAAGGTGTAAGTAATGAGTAGTATCAGGTAGTGAAAAGAAACAGCTAAATGAATGTTTCAATCTCTCAGTAATAGAATTTGGTCAAACAGAAAAGTATCCAGAGTATCTTAGTGGAAATTATTAAAAATAGCCGGAGTAGAATACTGAAATCTATTGCAAAGAGTTCAGGATGTTTTGCTTAATCTACACAAATTATTTAGGACAAGAATTTTTAAAAATAAAATAGGAAGTGATAGAAATCTTGTTTGTGCTAGAATTGTTCTTGGGAAGACAAAGTGCTACTTTGTTTCTTTCTTGTAGAAAGAAAATGAGAGAGAACTTTAAGGTCATAGATTCTTGGATCTTACTCTCTAACAATGAGATACTGAAGTGGTAACAGACATGTATTTCTATGAGCAGGCAAAAAAGTATAATAGAATTATTCTGACCATCTCTGCTACAGATTCTGATTGATTCCTGGTTGCTTTATGCTCATTTTTCAGTAGCTACCAAGAAGAACTCTTGTGAATTGTTGAGAATATTTGCTTCGTTCAAAAGCTTTGTAGATGTTTTTAAATTATTTTAAAGGAAATTATGTGTTATATCTACCACAAAAGAGTATTGTATTTTTGTGAAAGGGATGTTCTTCATATTATTGGTGAATTTCTGATTTTTCATGGCAATAATAGGCATACCTTTTATTTGTTTACTTGAAACAATGATGAAAATTATTAGGAGTCTAGCTAGCAAACAACTAGGTAAATGAAGAGGACTTTGGTCTGCTGAGAAGCTGTGCTTCAGACAGGCAAATTTGGATAAAGGCAAGAGAGGGTCATTTGAGAAAAGCGCTGAACTTAAAAGGAAAGATGTATGTTTGAATGTTACAGTAAAGACTCCCATAATATAAAATGCATTATGAAATATTATTCCTGAATATCAAATCTTAACATGTAGCCCTAAGCTTAAGCAAATAGATGTTATTCTTATTTCATGTTATTAGAGAATAAACAAAATACATTTCTAGTTCATGACCAGGAGCCCCTGCTGCAACTAAAAGGAACAAAAATGCTACCAAAATAAATGGCAATATATAATGAGTCTTTCCATTCTGTAGAATTCTTACTGGATAGCTGTGTTAATCCCAATTCATCACAGATAATGCTTGCTACAATGATATAATGTTAGAATTTGTTTTATTTTTTCACCTTCTGCTTAAAATAACAGTTGTTTCTTATTTTTTTGCTAAATTTAGGAGAAAAAATGGATTATTTGTATCATGGTGTTTCTCATCTTTTCCCCTCCTGTTGCACCACTTGTCTCAGATGTTTCAATCTTCTTATTGATAAATAATACCTGTTTAATTTCCTGACAATTTTGTATTAACTGGAATGACTGAAATTTAGAACAGTAGAAATGTGTGATGAATGGGGGAAAAGAGTTGTGCAGGTTAAAACTATTCATGCAGAATAGCAATTGTTCATTAATATTTTGTTTGCTTCCAGCAATTAAGAATAAATAGGAAGAAAAGGATAATGACATGTTTTATCAAAATTCAAATGCTAGAGAAACACTTTGAATTTATGTGATGAGTTGATGTATCTCTTCTGCCTATTTTTTAGATCTACCCTATACACATCTCAGGGTCGCTGTGTTAGTCTTACAAGCAGCTTGACATTGATTGACTTTCTGAAGCTAACAGGAATTATAATATTATTTAGATTTGACTCAGACTAGATTTGACTAGAGCTTTTTGTGCCTTGGTACAAACTGAAATAAAGAAAATTTCATTCACACATAAGAAAAAAACTTCATTAGTATTTAAGTGGTAGATCAGTGGAACAGGTTGCTCAGAGGGTCTGTGGAGTCTTCATTCTTGAAGATATTAAAAAATTGCTTCAGGTGACCTCACTTAAGGAGGTTGGACCAGGTGATATCCAGAGTTGGCTTTTCAGCCAACATCAGTCCTAGTGTATGGCCCAAGATACCACAAGTTATTGAAGTGTGAAGTAATTTGATTTGACAGGTAGGAAAAATGAAGAACCTTAGTTCCTAATCTTCCATGGTTTTGGGTAATGCCCAAGCTAATGCTGGAAGACCTAGTAGAAATATTTGAAACAGTATAGCTTGCTTTAACTTGGTACTCACTTTAGGTTATTTTTTTATGCTTCTCAATACATGAAGTTGCTTCTCAGATTACATTTTGCAGTTATTCAAAACATTTTCCAAATCCTAGATACTTTGAGATGTAGGTTTTGTGACATCAGGAAGGACTGATAGAATCTAACTATTTTTAGCCAACTGCTAAGTAATAGTGAGAGAACTCTTCCTTGTTATCTTCAGTGCATCCACTTTGTATCAAAAATCACTTGTGATGTAGCTGGCTAAAAAAGAGTTGATGGTTGCAGCCCAGTTCTCAAGTGTAAAATGAAGTTGATCTCACAATGGCAAAAAAGTGTCATTATTAAGCCTCATGTGGCTGCGTGGTTATATTGATTTTGACCAGGTCTATCCACAGACTGGCCCTGCTGCCAGGCTCTGAACTTGATATTCTTTATGAATTCAATGTATTATATGATTTTGCTCTCCAGATGGATGGGAAAGAGTTAATAAAGGCTAAGACAAACACTGCACCATAGAATAAGAATAGAGCTCAATTAAGACAGACTTCAAGAAGTATATGTCTTTTGTTTGATTGGTTCAGTTCTAATGGTTAGGGGAAAATAAAATATGTGGTCTATGAAATAGGGTTGAAATAATTTATAAGTGAAGGTTTACATATGGGCATAATACAAAGGTGTATCTTTTGTCTGTGCTCCTATCATCTATATGGTCAGATATAATTAGTAGAAATTTGGTATGCTCTTAACAGAAAATATCAGTTTTCAGAGTGCAAAAATCATCAGACCTATGGAATTCTTACTAAATGTGAATTCAGTGAAGACTGTCCCTACTAAGGGAATAGTAAGAGCTTAGGCTTGCTGTCTTGCTGGGAAGGACAAATTAAATAGCAAGTAGGCTTATTTGGGTAAAAGCCAACCATGTTGATTCACAGTGCTGGCGGATGGAGTTGTATTAGTATTGTGCACTGAAAATCAAAACCACTAAACATAACACTCTCCTCTCTCCTTGTGGATATGTGCCTTATTTTGTCAGGACTTGGAAATTTCTCATGTCCATTTTTTGGGTGTAATTTTAGCAAAGGAAGCACAGAGCTGAGGATGGAGACTTTTTCTCCTTGCTGAAGTGTAGCTTATATCTTTATTTCTGGTAATGGAATAAATGCAGGAGATAACCAGCATTTTGCCAATAACTTTTTTGAAATGTTTATCTCAATATTGACCCTACTTCCCTCCTGTTTGTCTCTATATGCAGTTTTCTTTGAAGCAAATTTTTTTTTCAGATTGAGATCTAAATGAAGATCAGGGCACATGAAGAAGTTTATGGAGGGATTTTTTGCATTCATTGCAATGGATGCATAAATAGCATTTAATAAGTATTAACATTCTAGTGCTTCTATCATTTTTGATAGGGATTAAATCTTATTTAACATAAATGCTCTTAGGAATGATTGAAGGAATTCTATGAGCTAAACAGTAACAGCATATATACATGTAGTTTTTTTCAGAGGCATTCTATAGCAATCTCAGTGTTCTGTTTTCAACAGCTTTATCTCTAAGATTTTATAGTTTTTTGGTAGTAAAAAAGGTGCCATAATTAGTCTAGCCATAGTTTTCAATGATTATAAAAAGTCAATGCCTTTTGTACGTGATATTTCTGTTTTGACTAATGTTATCTTTATCCAAGTTGCGCTATATAATATTATATAATGATTTATGTATCAGAAAAGATGACATGTCAGAAAAGAGATGGTAAACCACAATGTTGTTATCCAATTGTTTCTTTTCTTAAAATGCCTTAAATTAGGCTAATGCGGAATTCTTAACTATGCAGTTAGTAAGCACAAACTATAAACCAAGTCTGTTTTTTAAAATCAGAAAATCTCATGCTGTAATCTTACTCTTTGAGGCACAGTGAGTTGAAAATTAGAAATACTTTCACCTGAGAAGATATTGTCCTTAGAAACTTCTAAATACTTGATTTTTTAATTCCTACTTTAAGTTGTATTAACTGTAGTTGATATGCAGTGCTTATGGTGCAGCTTGTATTTTTTTTGACAAAGTGGCCCCAGGCTGGTGATTTTATCTGTAAAAGTAGGTGGAATTGATTCATCACAATCATAGAATAAAATCTGAAGAAACCTTTAAGAAGAACCCCAGTGAGAGTGTGGCAATATTTATCTCTTCAGATTAAACTTCTGATGAAAATTTTCAGAGGTATACCAAGGTTTTTTTCAGAATACTTCACAAGAAGGACCAACATATAGTTCTGTGGTAGCCACAAACAATAAGGTTTGCTTCTCACCCTTGAATTCTTCAGTTTGGAGTGTCTAAGTCTCATACTCTCTAGTTATCCATGGTCAGAGCTCTAGATCTGTTTTTCCAAGTAACCTCAATAATGGTGGGATGTTATACGAATAGGTTACATTGAGCTTCGCCCTGAGTGACTACTTTACAGGCAATCTGTAGTCAAAGGAGCTCATCATCTTTTAAAAAGTGGTTGCTAAACTGTGGCTTGAGGTTCCTTAGGAGTCTGAGAATTTCAGGCTACCTTATGACTATTAGATTGATAGAGACTTCCAAATGTAATGTTTCCCATGGAAGATATTTTATCAGGTAAACTTAGCAGTCGATGAGTAATTATGGGAATTTCTTCCTTAATTTGCATATTCTCAAATTGTCATGGTATCTCTAGCAGCTAATTCCTTCCTTTACTGATAATGTGATATTCAGGAATAGCTGTGGTTGACAGGCCTGAGGGACTAGATGCCATTCAGGAAGACCTAGGCAGGCTCAAGAAAGGGTCCCAAATGAACCTAATGAAGGCCAGTAAGGCGAAGTGCAAGGTAACCCTGTAGTATCAGTACCAATTAGGATTTGAAGGGATTGAGAGGAGCTCTTCCAAGAACAATGTGGGGATGCTGGTGGGAGAGCAGCTCAATGTGAGCCAGCAATGTGCGTTTGCAGCCTGGAAAGCCAGGTGTATCCTGAGCGAAATCAAAGGAGTGAGGCCAGCAGATCAAAAGAAATGATTCTGCTCTGCACTGGTGAACCCTCAGCTGAGTACTGCATCCAGCTCTGGAGCCCTCAGTACAGAAAAGACCTGATGTAGGCCATAAAATTATCAGAGGGATGTAGTGTCTCTCATGTCAGGACAGGCTGAGAGAGTTGGGGCTGTTCAGTAGTTAAATGGGGGATTATAAGAAAGATGGAAACAAATTTCTAGCAGGATTTGTTGCAGTAGGACACAAAGTAATGGCCTTAAACTGAAAGAAAGAAAGAAGACTTAGGCTAGATACAGAGGAAGAAATCTTATACAGTGAGGGGGATGAAATACTGGAATAAATTGCCCAGATAGATGGCCAATATCCATGACTAGAAACATTCAAGGTCAGGTTGGATGGTGCTCTAAGAAACCTGGTCTAGTTGAAGATGTCTCTGCTCATTGCAGGGAGGTTGGACTAGATGGCCTTCAAAAGTCCCTTCCAACCAAAACTTCTCTGTAAGTCTATGAATAGCCTGTGCAACAGAGTTAAAGTAAATCAAGGCTTACACAGTTTGCATCATTGTGCCAGATTATAGTTGACATGTGGTGAATACAAGAGAGACCTCTAGAGTAATAAAATTGAGTGAAAGAGAGTCTACCTCAAGGACATTATTTTTTCAGAAATGTACATACCCTGGGAAGCAAGAAAGTTGCTCCATTTGTTGTCCTGAAAATATGACACTGTTCAAGTTTTGGAGCTGTGGTAGGACAACTCGTAAATCTAGAGTATAAGCTCTTCAGGATAGACTGGTGTGTGCACTAGAAAGTTCTGTCAGTATAAGAGGCAAAACTCAAATAATCTAGGCATTGCTCCAATGACTTAAGGTCCATAGGTAGTTCCCTGAGCTGTTTACCACATTTAGATTATACCAGCAACTTTGACATACTTAGTGAAAAGTGAAGACCTATTTTCCAAAGAAATTTATAATGTTAGCAGGAATGTAGCCAGTCACCCAATATGGTCATAGTATGAAGAAATAAAGGTATCTGCACTGTCAAGACAGTGGAAAAATCTTAAATTTAATCAGAGATGAGATTAATGAGATCAGTAATGAGATTAATAAACTATTTCTTACAAGATAAGAAATTACGTTTTTGACATCTTTTTATATACTTAGAAGGCCATCTGTAGAAAGCACATGAAGGGAAATCACTCTTCCCTAGGTTATGAAAAAAAAATAGAAGAAAATTGATCGCTCTCATCTAAAACTATAGCTTAAATAAAGATATTCTACCTTTCTTAATATTTATTTAGCTATTCCACTGAGGATCTTAACATGCATGTAAATTACCAGTAACACAATGTGCAAGCTATTGAAATATTAAGATACCATACAAATAATGCAGATGTTTCACAGGATAGATTACACAAAGTGGTTTTAGCTTTTACTATTCTTGCACAGTTCAGCAATGGAGTTCCTTCAGAATACTCTTGCAAGGGAAAGGTCTTACTAAGCATCCAAGGGGACAAGATACTCAAATTGTATATTGTAGATTTAGGGTCTTAATATAGCGGTTCTAATCCTCCTCTTTGCTTTCTACAATCTCCATGCTAGTGAAAGAAGCAGCAGCTATAAACTAATTTAATGTGTTCCTTTAATGTTCATTATTTGTGCTCTCCATTCTTTTGTTTTACTCCTCTATTCTTGTTGCACTTGAAATGAACTAAATTGGTGTAAAAGTACTTCGCGGCTGAAGAATAGAAGGAAACTTTAAAAGGTCAAACAATCACCAAGAGAATATCATCCCACTAGAATTTTCTTATATTTCTAGCAACACTCACATGTGTAAACTTTCCAGTTCCTTATGCCAGGAAGACTTAGTGTTATATTTTTAGTCCAACCAATTTATGATGAATACTGAATATCTTTTTAAAACTTTGTATCCTCAAAAAATTTTGTAACAATTCTAACTGAAACTCTACTCACTGCTCCACTTAATGTGGACTTCTATTGTTCGTTGTGTAAATGATTGTAGTAGCTCTTTCCTCCCTTCTAACTTGTATAGATGTTTACACCCTATAGTGACCAGAGGTGCCAGTATGGGTGATATATGCCCATGTCTCATTCTAATATAGGGCTGAACAAATCTGAAAACAGACCTCACATTTATAAACACAGGAAAGTCTGCATAGTGTCTTATAAAATGAATCTATTGGTTTTTGTTTTGGAAGGTGCTTTCTAGAATGTCAGGTAATTCTCTGTCACTTTCTAGCCTTGCCAACAGTAAATTACTTCAAATGTATCATTATATTGCTTGAAATGTATCATTACTGTTTGGGTGTAGTTCAGACTGTAGAAGAATCCCCTAGTTTCTTAGTGAAAATCTCACTTGCCCTCAGTGTCTTCTGAAATTTGAAGGATTGACTCTTCCAGTTCCTGGGATGCTCACTGGTGCCAGGGTTCAGCATGTAGGCTTCCAGAGCAACAGCAATATCTGTCATTTTGAATGAATACAAACTTCTAACAATCTGTGTTTGCACGGTCCCACTGGAAACATGTGGTGTCAGCTGTGCTCAAAGTACTTTAAAGGCTTTATTAAGTCAGCTGGCAACACACCCTGTCTCCAGGCACTGCATTTTATGGCAAAGAAGCTGAGATACTGAGCCCTTCCCCACCCTCTCCCTGCAACTTCCCTCCCCCCCAGCTTCTTTTTTTTCTTCTTTCTCATGTCAACAAGCTTTCAAAACCACAGGAAGTTATTGTATGAAAGGCTTATGGGTGTGCTGCTAATATCCACAATGTAGTTTACAGGTGAGCATTTATACCCACCCACAGAGTCTTGCACATACACACACTGTCAAGGACCTTTATGCAGTCTGATATAAACTCCATTCAAATTAGTACTACTGAGTGAAAGTAAAACCATTCGGAATTTATAAATTATTAAAAACTGGTTTTTTTGGCTTATGAAGCCATTTGAAAGGAGGCTATGCAAAACTGCATGAAGGTTCTGGGTCATATGTCACAGTAAAAATTGACTGATAATCTGTTCAGTGTCCATTTAAGGACTATACTTGCTGTTTGCTTTAATTTAGACAAAACTGTTTAATTGGTAAATGTTAAAATATTAGTTTGCTTAAGTCATGTTTTGAGAATCAGTTGTTCAAAAACTTAACTTCCCAGTGACATTCAGAATCTTTTCTCTTGCAGCCATTTCGTAGAGTGACGTTTTCTGTTGTGAGTCAGCCTCAGGACCCACATCAAGGGTCATTGCAGAGTTGCTATGACAGCGGTCTGGAGGAGTCAGAAACACCAAGCAGTAAGAGTTCATCAGGGCCAAGACTGGGTGCCCTTCCACTCCCAGAGGACAACTACGAAAGGACTACGCCGGATGGCAGTGTTGGTGAGGCAGAGCATATGGAAAATGGTAGGGGCAAACACAACATTCACACACATAATTTCACTAGCAAGTGATACTAAGTAGACTTTTGAAAGGTCAGTCCAAAAAAATTTAAATATATTAAATAGTTAAAATTGTAATAATTTTATTTTAAAGTTTGTTAAAATGCAGATATACAAAATAATGGAACATAACACTACTAATAAACCAAACACTTTCTACTCTTCATGTGATTTAAAAAATATTCTGCAGAAGCAGTTAAAATGTTGAAAAAGACAGCAATAGAGGGCTGGGTAGACAGTACTTGAATTAAATTCCATATTATTTATTTTAGATAAAAGACCATAAAGGACGTTTATTTTCTTTTCTTTGCATTTTTTGTTAAACACCTAGTTCAGAATTTTCCCAGAATGTAACATGTAAGAAATCAGCACAAGAAAGCACGATTTAAAAACCCCTCTCTAGAGAATTCCCTTTAAACAAAGAAGTTATATAGATATTTTCAAAGTAATACCTAGTGTCAAAGTCATTCTTCATTATTTGGAAAACAACATTACTTTTCTTTACTCTTTATTTCGTATGGTACTTTTATAACATCTCATTTAAATATAGGGTCTATTTATGTAGAAGGGGGAAATGCTGAATTCTTAATTATTCTATAGTAATTCTCTAGCTATTAAAAGTTGAAGGTGAATTAAATCACAGGTTTTGTTTTCCTTTCTATCAAAAACTACTTAGAATTTTTAAGTCTTTTCAGTTTTAAATTTATTTTATAAAACCTGAATGTTTTACAGTTCTCCATGTATTGGGCTTCATCTAAAAATTTATGAAGTCAACAATAACTTCATCATCTTTTAATTTGCCCTTAAACAATAAAAGAAATTATTCTGTGTCAAAGTGTGCAGATTTTTGATAATCAATGAAATAATGGGTTTGGTAATCCAATTGGAATTGACGGGTATATAGAAGAAGGACTGTGTATTTTCTGTTACAGAGTAAAGAAATTGCTTTGGCTAAGTTCATGTTTTAGTTTTTAGAGATCACAGTGCTGGATAATTATTCTTGGGGTTTTGTCTTTCCTGAGATAGATGTGTCAACCCAATAAAAATGTGTTATTATCCATGGTAAGACATTGCCAATTCTAGTATGTTTGACTGAAGAATGGCTATAGCAATCTACATATGCTATAGTGTATATCCCAACAGCAAATGACTTACCTGGCCAAAAAGGGAGATAGTATTACCCATACAAAAGGAGGATACATTAGGTTTTGTATGTGTACAAGCTTAATGTCTGCATATTCTCCTTGATTATTTATAGATATTACATTACATATATTGTAGGTATTTACATCTAATTTTCCCTCAATATTTAATTTGTATAGTAGGAGAGAAGGTGGTATCACTGGTTATCCCTGATATAACTTGAAAAAATACAGGAAAGTTTCTGGACTTTGTATCTAAATTGGGATGATTATTTTATTGTCCATTTTCTCATGGTTAAGAAAACAGAACTAAACAATTCCTTAATTTACCAAGATATATAACAGTATGACAGTATGACAGTTTGGTTTTCAAAAAGCATGCTAAGATGTAGCATACCTGAATCATACTGGGAAGACTATAAAGCCACAATTGTATGTGATTTTAATATATCCAGTAGCCACTACACTTACTAAAGTATAAATTAAAATGAAAACAGCGTAAGCTGTAGCCAAAATTGAAGCAAATCAGCTTAGTTCAGTTTTTGTACTGATGTGAAAACTGGAATTGCATTCTAATAACTAGAGAATTTTAGAGATTGCCTCAATTTTTTGAAAGATTCTGTTTCATATTTGGTAGGATGAATTTGTTGTATTCTGCTTTTAATACATTGTATCTTATAGGTAGAATCATAGAGCTTGATAAATAGATTATTTCATGATAAAGTGAATGAAAACAAAATTATCATGGAAAAAAATTTGCATGGCAGGACTTGCATGTAGTAATCAGGAATTCCTTCTCCTTTATAAAACATGAACTCAGACATTTGAAAGGTGGGTGACATTGTGATGAAAATTATACTCTACAGAGTTTTGTATTCTGCTGTCCCATTTTAAAAACAAGATTTCAACAGTAACATGTCATCTGCTTCCAAAATTTTTGTTAGCATAAATATATAAATAGTGATGGAGCAGGATGGACTGTACTTCTGTTCCTTCATATATGTAATATCTGACATTCAAGTGGGAGTTTTATGTGATCTGAATCTCAAGTCCACTAGTTGTTTAACTATTTTAAGTATGATTGTATTGTTCAAATTCTAATAATGCAATCTTCAATATTAATGGATCATTCTGACAAAAATATAATTGGAATTGAAATCTGTCAGGTATTCATTTGTCACATATAATTGGAATCTAGGTAATCTGCAGTGTTTAGCTTAGATTTTAATCAGGATCTATACTGGATTTTCTTGCAGATTTTCCATGGAAACAGCACTTAGTTTCTGTCTTAGTTTCTAATTGTTATTACATCAAATATTTACCATTTAGTTTCAGATGGTATGAAACAATGCAGTTATAACTAATTGCTTTGGGTTTCCTTTCATTTTAAAGCTTGAAATTATAATTCTCAGCACAGTATGCTAAACCCTCTGGTACATTTGAGACTTTAAATTTTTTTTTTGCCAGCTAAGTAAGGAAAGCAAGTAAACTTTATAGTTAAGGCACATGTGAGAAGGCTAAATTCATGCTAGGAGTAAATAGGAAATTCAGCTTTCTGTTTGCTGGGAAGAGGCCTCTCTATTTTTGCAGACAATAACAAAATGCTGGAAAGAAAAAAATAATGGTAAGGTGGTTGGTTTTCTTAGAATAAGCTGTACATTACCTACCAGCCTAGATGACTGTCAGATGTAGATTGAAGTCTTGTTCTGATGATTAGCTGTGTTGTCAGATGCAGGAGAAGAAAAAAAAAGGGAAAAGAAAAAAAAGAAATTATAGCAGATTGACTGTGAAAATTCAGTATGCAAAGATCTTCTTAATTAGTAAAATCTGTAGAACCAGAAGTAACTTCTAAGTTAATTTATCCCCTGCCCTTGGAGCTTGCCTTACAAGGAAATTCTGCTCATATGTGCATCCATCTTCTCTAATTTTGCTGTTAGAATGGCACTGTGTTAACATAAATTGCACAATAATTTTCTCAAGAACATTCTTATTACATTTGTATTTGTATAACAAGGATAAAGACATTACCATGGTAAATGAGTTTCTTGGTCTTTAGTCATAGACTTCCGTTTTTGACAATGCCTAATACCACATATCTCAGAGGAAAACTGAATAAAAACCCCCTCCTGACTCTAATAGTTAATATTAAGCATGTATTTAAATTGCAATTTTCTAAATCATAACAAACAACAAAGGACCCTATTTATCACAAATCAGTAACCATCTTCAAGTTACTGGTCTGCTGAAGGATATCTTTCAATAGGAAATTCCTCTGATGGCTATAAAAATTACTTAATTTTTGTTTCCTCTTTTCTCTTAACAGTTTTAGTGACAGTTCTTAGTCATTGTGAGAGTATAGAAGTATTCTGTTTTTAAATGTATTGGATTGCTGTGTTTTCTTATAATTTGACTTTCCTCTGAGCTCTATAGATGCTTAGGTTTTTCAGTCTTTGATCAAATTATAACTTTTATTTTTTTTCTTTACGTGAACTGCTATTTCTTCTACTGAAAGTAGAGGTAGTTGGAAGTATATTCTCACCATTTGTATGTTGGGCAATACATCCTTTTTGTATTAATTTCTCTATCAGTAATTACACACATGATCTCTAAGCAGAACTTTTCATTGTTACGTTTCATTCTCCTGGTTCTGTCAGGACTCTCCCATGTTTCTTACAGCCTTCTTAAAAATATTTCATTATAGTCACTCACTCTTCCTTGCTCAGATTTCTGAATATTCACTATTGATTTATACATGTATAAAGCACTTTTAATTTTTCTTCAGTTTTGCTGGAGTACCTGCAGTACTGAGACTACGCACTGTAGTTTTTAGTCTATGTTTTTCCCTGGGATCTGTTTCCATGCAGTTGTGATTAGACTGCTGACCACACATGAGGTACTTGTGATAAAGGTAGGTCAGGTATTTCTACATGTTTCAGTATCAAGTGTTAGAGAACAGATGCCTTATTTGTAATTTTTGGAAAAGAAGGAAATAGTTTACAGCTTCAATTTTTAGAGGGGTAAATAAGCACAGAGTAAGTGAGATGTCTGAAATCAAAGAGGGAGAAAGGGAAATAGCTTGAAAGGGAGCTCAGAATTTTTGTGATTCATTTACTTGACTCCCACAAAGAAGTTGGCAGATAGATTGCACTCTGGCTGATGCATGAAGAACCAAAAGGCAAGGAGGAGAAATACATTCCCTCAGTTCATGTAGTCCCATAACATGCTGTGGACTCAATGGTAATTTCAGATTTAGACTGCAAGTGTCAAAGTGGAACTTTGACAACATAGGGAGGGAATTCATGGAATGTGAGATGGTGACTTGAAAATGTGAAAAGAATTTTGCCAATTGATGAATGTAATTAATTCTGTCTAAAAGAGCATTCTCTCTCTTTTGCTTATAAAAGAGAATATTAATCTGTTCTCTAGACCAAAATGTTAATAAAATGAACAAAAAAATCCATTAGTTTACAGAATCCATTTTCCTCTAGCTTTTTGCAATGAAAATAACACAGTAGAAGACTTAAGTGTTCTTGTAAACATTGCAAACCAGACATACATTGAGTTGTTCCATACAATTGCTGTACCTTTGCTGTTCCTATTATTTTCAGATGTTCTGTTCTCTTCAATTCAGGCCCAAAATTGCATGTGAATAATTTTGTGTTTAAAAACGTGTGCTGAAAATATTAATTTAAGTAATCCATTTGAGAGTTTTGAGTGAGTAAAGATTTTAATTGTTGTGATTAGATGCTGAGAGTTCTTTTTTTCAGTTGTTCCTTTTTTCAATGCTACTACATCCCCTTATTCTTAAATGTTGCCTTCTGTGCATGAACCCAAAATACCAGAAAGTGCTGCTCAAATTATTATGTAACACATATACATAATTCTTATATACATAATTCATATTTCTGGTAAATCTTAATCTTTAATTGGGCACACAGTTAACTCTGGATTCTGTAAACCTAGTAACATATATGGGTTTTTGAAAAACACATTTTTGGTGATGCATTATGTCTTGAACCAGTTTGTTTTGAGAATGGAGTATTATGGTAAGGTCTGTTACAAAACATTTTATAAGAGGAAGGAAGAACCCACCGAAGAATACACTGTGCAGGGATCCCAGTAATACTGGTGTAGTCTTATGAAGGGAGTTAACCTGTCTGGAAAGAACAATGGTGGTTTTCCTCCTTGTATTTTTTTTCCTTTTTAATCTTTTACCATATTTCTTTAAATGGCATTACCCCATATGAATTTCTTCAGCAGAGAAATATGTGGTTTGCTAACTTAGATGCACAGCATTACCATGAAGTTTCAAAACTATGTTGTATTTGTTTTGTAGGAGTTATTTGCCTTTCCAAGTGTTATATTTGTACTCTTACAATAGAAACAAGGGAAGTATATTTTGATTGTGTTACAAATTTGTAGTGATGATAGATTTTTTTAATTTTTACTTAATTAGGTTAATAACAGAAGACTGAGCAATTACTTTTGGTTGTGCATTATATGTCATTGCATTACTGCATCTTACCTACTACTCTATGTTGACATTGTACTTCAAATACATAATGCAAAGTAAAGGAGTAAATACAGCCCAACTGTGAACAGAAGCAACTCCTACTGAAGCTGACAGGATAGTATATTGTTTGTGTCCTCCTTAAATACCTTTTTGTTTCCCATGACTGTGCAGATGTATATCAACAACTTTGCTATTCAGTCTGTTCATGAAGCATACCTAAGTATTCCTGTGAATTGTTTTCAGCTTCATCAGCGTTTTGGCTTCTCAGGAAATGTATGCTTGGAACTGTTGGAATCATAGAAAGAATGCATACTTCTGTATTGGAAGTCCACACCTACACATTGATAGCAAAGCTAACAAATTATTCAGCATTTATCTGTTCATCTCCATAGTGTTATTTCTATGGCTGTTCTGTACCTGTTGTTTTCCCTTTGTGCTTGACAGAGAAGAGTAGGATGTGGCTATATTTTTTTAAAGCTAAATAACAAGATTGCTTCTTTTACTCCTGATTTTGCTGTCCTGCACTTAAAAAGATACATACACAAAAACTCTTAAATGCTCTTAAAAGCAGTATCTGAGATTAGATGACTTGAACTGCCATTTATTAAAACATAGCTGTATTAATTTAAAAAAAGAAAGTCTGTATTTACATTCCATAATTTTTAATCAATAATTTAAAAACTGAGGAAGACTTAAGAATCATTGTTGCTGTTAGGATGAAGCAGTCAGGGAAAGGCCTATATGTGCATGTGGGTGTGCACACATGTACACATCTTGGTGACTCAGTTTTTTCTGCAAATGCTCATGAGATCTAGAGAGTTGCAATTACATAACCGGCTTCATCTATGAATTTTAAATCTATGCACTGAGGTGGATGTGAAAGAACATACTAAACTGAGAAGTAGAGAACCAAATCACCAGATTGTCAAGCCATATGTCCAGTGTCATGCTATGAATTGATCTTTCACTTGGTAATTGATACAAACACTGCCCATCCCTCAAAATGTAATAATCTGGACACTAGCTTCCAGTTTGCAGTCAAATTGAGAGTTCTGTTACTGACTTAGTAGAGTTAGGCTTTTGTCCAAGTCCTCTGTGCCAGCTGCTAGTTCAGGCTGCCTCCCACTGATGCAGACTGCAGAACTCCCTTTGATACTGGTAGAGTCCTGAATGTAGATGAGGACAAAACACATTCCAAAATTTAAAGACTCAAGGAAGAAGAGACACCTGGTTTATGAATGGAATATTTAGCAACATTTGCATCCACAATGGCCTCTTTCCTGGAAAAAATCTAATACTCAATGGTAATTGTTTTTTCCTCAGTTCAGAGGAGCCCTTCCAGCATGCTGTTTTCCCTATTCATTTGTATTTAATGACAGTTTTTAAGTTCCTGGGCAACATTAGATCTTTCTTTCCCCTCAGATCTTCAAATATAATGAAGATCCAGAAGTCATCCTTTGTGAAAAATATATTTTTATTCTCTACTATTGTATTTTTTTTTATTTATTGAATGATCATTGCAGCAAATGGCAATGTTTTATTATATACTACCTTTATGAAGTATATAATATTACTAGCTTTTTAAAAAGCTGGCATTGTTTTTTCTATATGAAAAAAAAGATTGATGAAATTAAGAAACTGAATATTTTCCATGAGTCCGTTACAAAAAAGTCAAGTATGAATTATAAATCTAGGATAAAGGATTGACTGTATTTTCAAAATCCTGTACTATATCTGAACAAGAGCATGCTGAATACTTACAAAGATCTGTTTTTAAAAATCTGCAAAAATTCAATTCTCAAGTATATTAAACTGGCATATACCAATTTAAGTCATAAGAAATTAAATGGTAACTACCCTTGTTATATTAAGACTTTCTCAAAGTGGAATGCAAGTATTGAGAACACACAAAACAGATAAATTCTACTTCAAGTTATTGATATATACACTAGTTTCATAGGTTGATCTTTTCCACATCTAAGTAAAACCATTCCTTAAGTGTTCTGTTTTGTTTCTTTTTAAAAAAATGTAGGTTGGAATGAAGATTTGTAAAGTGTAAAGTTCCCTGTGACAGATCACTGAGCTTATAAAAAAGATAAAGGCTTAATCTTGCAGTTCTTTTTACATACAAAGTTGCAGTTTGACACTTTTTTCAGTCTGTAGCTTATCTAAGCAACTCAAAATGGTTTCCTGAAGATAATTTATTTTTTTAACATGCTGATGTGTGAATTCAGAGTTGGAGCAGCAAGACTACTTATCTATTTGCTGGAAAACCTAATTAATCAAGTCTAACCACAATCTGGAAAGGTTCAAGATCCTGGCAGCATTCCTGTGTGCCAGTTGTCCACAGAACTATTAATGAATCCTGTATATGGGAACCCAACCAACATATAGGGTCAAACCAAAGATCATCTGCTGGCCAAACCAGGCTGCTTAGGGAAGAATATAGGAGGGCAGATAAATTGATTTGTCTTTCAAATGTTCTTCTATAAACCAGCAATTTGTGACTCAGATTCCCTGACACACATACAGTGAATTAAGTAACTTTTCTGGATTTATATTCACAAGAGTTTTCCAGGTTCCATTGGAGTGCATGCAACTATTAATGTATCTTTTTCCTAACAGGAGCTTTAAAGTGATTGTGTGTTCCATTAGGCATGGATTGGACAAAGGAAAAATAAACTGGTAGGGACAAGTAACTATGAATTTCTTAATGAGAATGTTCTGCTTTGTACCAGTAATGGTGTTTGCTGTTTTTCTGGAAGTACTTTTTTCTGTTATTTCATTTTCCAAGAACAGCGAGTAATTTATACAGAAAACCAGAAATAGATAAGATCCAGAACCCAAAGACTGAAATGTAATGTGTGAGATTCTTACGTATTTTAGCAAATATTAATGTTAGGTTAGTATGCGAAAAGCTGCAGAATGGTATTTGAAGTAATTAGTACAGTACGTGACATCTAGAGTTCTGAAAGCTCTTTTTTTACAGGGGGTAATTGCTTTTCAGAGAAAACCGTCAATTTCTTTATCAGTCAGAAGATTTCAAGGACAGCACAGCATAGAGACATTTCTGAATGCTGTTCTAGTAATGTCTCTGTGGTTTCTTTGCTTCAGCAGCAAAGTATGATTCAGTGTGAATGTCAAATGGTTAAATATCTAGAAGAATAATCACAGCATATCCCAGAGCTAGATGAATGAAAT
Source organism: Turnix velox (assembly GCA_013400935.1). Taxonomy (NCBI): domain Eukaryota; kingdom Metazoa; phylum Chordata; class Aves; order Charadriiformes; family Turnicidae; genus Turnix; species Turnix velox. The sequence goes on from VZTY01011068.1 coordinate 31,727, forward strand.
TATATTAATTTATTGGTACAATAATTTAAAATAAAAATCCAGACGAGGCTGACTTATTTTGGCCAAGTGGTAAAAATAACAACGAAACAGGATTTTAGGATTCAAAATAATTTTTGTCCACAGGTAGGACCAAAAGCAAAGCCAACCTATATTATATAAGAAAGTGTATTTTAGAGATCTGCCTTTCATGAGCGTATTTTTTTTTTTTTTAATATACTTTAATCTGTAGCCTTAAATTCTGTTAGTACTAATTTCAAACCTTAATTTGGTTACAGTTGACTTGGAACATGGAAAATAAATTTGCATCAACGATTGATCCATTCATGTTTAAAAGAGCTATCTGTTCTCATACTGCATTTGAGAAATATGGAAAAAAAAGTTTCTGTGTTTTTTTTTGACATATAAAATTATTGAAATTAAAACTTCTGTTTGGATGATAGAAATTGTAAAATATAAAGCCAGTGAGGAAGCACGTTATTGATGGAGTTAATTTGTTTTGATGGTTGCGTGCTCTCCTGCAACCAAACAAATGTATTCATACCAGCTTTCCCAACTTGCTTGTCTGAACCTGTTTTTTTGCTATATCTAAGGAACAAATGAACCCTAAAGAGCCCTGCAGGGGTACTTGTTCTTTTACTAAGCAATCTGCATTATTTCATCAACAAGGAAAGTAAAATCAAAGCGTATAATATCTAAAATTTTATGTAAACAAACCATAGTACAACCTTGTACCAAAGTGGGTTTTTTTTTCCTATGTTTTTATGGTACATTTGTTTTCTGGATCCAAGGATTTTTCAGGATTTTTATGAGACCGTAAGATTGCTATAAAGATCGGTATTGTTCATAGAGGAAATCCTGGGTAAAGGTTCTTCAAATTAAATCTCAGGAAACCAGAAAATGTTATTGTGCTGTCCTATTCTCTTTAAACTGTTTCAGCTGCAGAATAGATAGGTAGTTACTTTGCTGAGTTACTTTGCTTACAATTAATTTGTATTGTCTTTGTATAGGACAGTCTTTGTCTGTTTTCTGGGGGCAGTGCAATGACATTTTATTATCATAAGATGTAAGAAGTAGCACTTATCAGTGAAAGTTGCTGCCACAAGCTTTTATTACAAAAAAAATTCTAATGTAATTTCATCTTCACTGGTGTTAGCTAGTAACAAAAACTATTCTCCAAGTGCAGAATATAAATATTTTAGTTTTCTTTAACAGAATAGCTGAAAAACAAAAGTATTATGTGACATTATGTGTTCTTTTATTAAAATCTTTCTATTTAATTTCTATTTAATTTCATTAGCAGTAGCTAATTGTATAATTTTTGCTAGGATTCTTTAATATTTGGCCATGCATTGCAATGGTAATACAAGGTTCACTCTGCTATGCCATTAGATTTGACAGCTCTGGAAATGTATATGCTTCTGCCACAGTTCAAGTACACGAAGGAATAACCAAATAGTTAACTTCAGTTCTTTTCTAGATTTCATATGGGTTTTGAAGGTGGAGCAGGCAAAACAGGAATCAGCCTGTGCTGATTTTCAAAATGCAGGCCTTTTAAGTATTTTGTGCTTGTATATATCTGATTCAGTGCCCCTCTGGCATGATTGGGGTACTGGTTTGATTCAGTTTGATTATTCTGTTGAAATGTTTTTTTTGGGGAAAATATTGGCAAAAATGGTTAAAATGTAACTTTCTGCTTAAAAATATGTACCAAAAATTTGTATGCTTACTGGGAAGTTTTGAATAGCATGATGATACAGAGTTTTCAATTACACATAGAGCACATAAGAAAATGTTTGAACTGCCCTGGAGCACTTAGAAGATGGTGATCGGTTGATTTGACAAATATGCAAGGAACCTGCACAGTGTAACACACAAGCCATATGGAACCTGCACATGTGATTCCCATCCTTCCTGAGATCCTGTTTCCTGCATGTTGATGTATGAAAGTACAATGAACTAGCACTGGAAAAAAACCAGTATGGTCTTTGGTTCTACTTCTAGCATGTTCTCACCACTGTATGTTTTTTTGTGGGTTTTTGTTTTCTCCCCCTACCCCCCCATAAGCAAGTGTAATATAATCTATTCTCCCCATAGTTCTCTATCTGGACAATAGCAAAGGTAGAGTAGAAAGGGTGAGAGGAAAAAAAATGTTCAAATTCTAATCTGTTACAAAATGTCATTGTGTCTTTTTTGATTGAAGGAGTCAACAACAGTGTGCAAAGGGCAAGAATAAAATTGATTTTTCTCACACATTGTTTCCATCTATACTGGGTTTGGCCATATCTGCAGTATTAAACTTGGGAAATAACAATGGCATAAGGAGCTGGATCATGGAGAGACTTTCCTGAAGCAGAGCAGTCTGAGAGTCAGAGAGGAAATCACACTAGATTTTATAAATGGCAATACAGAGGACAGGCTCTATACTGCCACAGTGCACAGTTCCAGACAAAAGAATGTTCCTTAGAGGCATAGCTCACTTGCCAGGAACATCGATATGGAAACCTGAGACACAGTCAGATCTAATCTCACAAACAGTAACAGGAGAATGCAGAAAAACTTAAGATGCCCCTAAAGCTTCAGATAAGTGAATATTTTTCTCTTGCTTTTCTCTTCAAAAGGAAACAATTGCCTTTAGCTTTTACCAGGTAGAGTCCCACATGCTGTTGCTCATGCTATGAATTTTAAGTGGAAAAACTATTCCAAAAGGTAAAGACCTTATCCTGAAATTTCCTGATAAATGCTATATTAACAGAGTAACATAAGGAAGTTATAAAATGAAAAAGTTTTCTCTACCACAGTTCTTCTTTATCTGGTATTGTTGTTTTTCCTACTATGTGTAACTGACTCATAGAAGGTGCATTTTCAGACAGTAAACAAACTACTGACAAGACAAATTTTTTTAGTACTGTGAAGATAAATAGTGAAAGAATCAAATCAATCCCAGGTCAGGAGTGATAGAAAGTCATTACTTCAAGGTGGCAGTTAAGTGAGTTGGCATTGGGAGAGTATTACCTACTGGAGAGGTTTTTATGCCCCCGAAAGCATTAACTAACATCCTGGTTGAGACTAAGGAAGGAGGATAAACAAGAACAGCTAAAGAAAAAGGATCTGATGCAATGTCCATTAGTCTTTAAATGGCAATGACTGATAAATGCTACCATCATAGCTAGCTTTGTATCTTTCACAAAATGTTCTGTCTACTGACACTTTCCATCAGGCCTGAAAATCCACCTAAGATTGAATTTCAACATTACAATAATTTTACTAAAGGGAATGATAGTGAAGGAGACTAGTCAAGGTGTAAACTTAATAGCAGAATTGGTTCCTCTGTTTCCCAGCACTTATGTTAACCTAATGTTCTTAAGTGAATGGTCTCCTTCAAGCTCAGACCACTCCAATATAAAGAGGTTTTGTAATGCTAACTTTTATGTCTGGAAGGTAATGGTACTTTATAGCAGTGGAACTCAGAAGTGATTGTGTGATATGAAAATAAATTCTCTCCCGGGGAAGGGTGGAAAACAGAGTGGAAAAAAATTATTATTTTTTTCTAATCTCAAGATCAAGTCTCAATTATGCTTCTGCAGGAAGGAACTTTTATTCCTACATTTTAACATACTGTGGATACTCCTGCCCTGGAAGTGTTTAAGGCCAGGTTGTATAAGGCATTGAGCAACCTGGTTAGGGGGATGTGTCCCACTATGGTGGAGTGGGATTGGGACTACATGATTTTTAAGGTCCCTTCCAAACTCAGCTATTCCACGACTCTATAATATTTTCTCTCACAAACACCTCTTGAAACCATCTTGTGCTGTGGTTTGCTTTGACTACCACTTTGATAAATAATCTCATCTTTTTCCAATTGTGTAAATACAATTGTGTATGCATATAAATGCATTCATTTTAGTTTCCAAATGAGTTTTGAAGGGACAGTCAACCACAAATAAAACCCATTGAAAATGCCTTTTAAAATGTTTTTACTGTGTTCACTGATGTATTCTTGGAGAACAGAGAATCCCCATGTTATGCCTCATAATCTCTTTTTAAAATCTTTGTTGTCTTGACCGTTGAGGGTTTATTAGTTTATAACAGTTTGTTACAATTCATTTAGACAATCTAAATCTGAGTTAGTTTTACCTTTGCATATCTCATACAGGACTAAAATTTCCTTACCACTAAGTAATAATTTCTCTACATGTTATACAGTATGCACAAATATTGAAGTATTTAGGCATACATTATTTCTGGTTTTCAACTACAAGGAGGTAGATTAAAACTTCATCTGCACAACTCTAGCAATTATGTAAAGAAGGGAATTACAGCATTAGAAATAGTTAAAAACAATTTAATCCTTAAAGCCCTGTATTTTGCAACTACACTTTATACTGAAACATAGCAAAAATGCTGCAAAGATGTTATAGAAGAGCTGTGAACGACTAAATTCTATAACTAATGCTATCAGTAGAGATGAAAAATTACAGAAAATATCCAAATCTGTGGTATTTATGCTTGTTTGATATAGATATAGATATGTTGGAGCACATTGTCTAAAACATACAAGCTTATTTAGAAATTTTCTTGCCACAAAGTAACATTGTGTATATTGCAAAAGATTGTTTAAACTTTTAATTTCCGTTAACTATGCAGTCAGTTCTGAAATAGCTTGACTTTTTCTCTTTTCCCATTATGTAAAATACTGATGACCTTAATGAGAGTTGGAGTGTTTTTCATTGTGAAAAATCTGGCAAAATATGCAGTGTTTGTGCTTCTGATCACTGGGATACATCCTGAAAAGAATGACAAGTGTTGAGATACTTCTAAAATTATTTTTAGGGAATGCTCAGAGATTTATTTTGTTTTTCATCAGCGTTCTGAGAGGTGAGAGTTTTGTTGAAGTTTTCGTGTATTCTCAAGACTTTGAGGTCTGAACTTGGAGAGCCTTTGGTGAAATAAGAGAATGAAGACAGGGCCTCTCTTTGAAATAATGAGTTTTTAAGCCATTAATCAATGATTGAACAGCAACTCGGGTAGCCAAATGCTAATCTTTTCAGTGGATGCAGCTGTATTGTGCTGTGTCAGCAAGGAATAAGCTATTTCCCCCTTTGAATCTAACTTAAGAGTTCATTTCACAGCATGAATGGGAATAGATACTGGAATCTGGAGAGTCTAGGTGCTGCTTTCAGCTCTGCCACAGTCAGTGTAAGGCAATAAAAGCCCATTATTAGTTATGAAACAGATGCAAAATTCATTTAATGAAATTAATAGGAATTTCTTCATAAAGATCAGTGAGCTTCTCAAAGGGAAAGCTGCTGATAATTTCAACTCTCAGTTTTGTTATTTTCAAGTTTTACCTTGATTAAGCTACATCTTTGCTAATGACCTCTGTAATAATTTTGTTTTCCAAGCATGTAATTGTTAACAAAGGACTAAAATACGAAAACTCAAAGAAAAAGGAGCTTTACAAACTGGATATGGCCCAGTGTATTCATTCTTCCAAAATAAGTATGAAGATTATTTGCTTAATGTTTTCCTAGGCTTAAGAAATAATTACTTACCCTGTTGTTACACATAAAGAATAGCTAGCACTATAGTTCTGACAATATCCAATGATCTTGTTTTCAAAATAATTTTTAAGCTTTCTGATACAAGTGGCAATCTATTCTTCGGTAGCTTTGGATTTCAAAATAAGAAGCAGTGCCTTTAGTGAAATGATGTTATTAGTGACGAAGTTGACCAGTGCTTCAGGCAGGCAAATTTGTATTTCATTCTGAGTTTTTAATGAATTTAAAAATCTTATGTCTTCTGCTTACCTTTCAAAAAAATATTAGCCAACATGGTTCTAGCTTTTTAATTTTTATATATGTCATAAGAGATAAGGAAACTTGCAGAAGATAATTACATGACAACAGTATAACCATTAATGTGAAAATGACTTCAACAAAGGTAACTTTTCAGCATTAATTATAAAAAATGAGATCCCTTAGCTGGAGAGAAAGAAAAGGGCATTTTGTATTTATACTGGGATTATAGTTAGCATTTTTTCTACATTTTATAGTGTCTGAAATCTAGCATTTTAAATTATTTATGTTACATTCAATTAAAGGTTAAGTTCAGTTAGCTAGGAGAATCATAATTTAAAGGAGAAAATATTTTGCATTAATGCTTCATTATGCAGCTTTTAAAAGAAAATGGGTTTTAATTATTTTAAGCACATAGGTGCAGTATTCTTCTCTTCTGTCTATCTGTTGAATTAGTCTGTTTTTCTTGAATAGTAGATAAGGCTCTGATTCCAGAAGCCATACACACTTCCCTTCCTAATGTGTCTTTATCTCACTATCATTATTCAGTTATTTATGGCAGTGCTGATAGCATTCCAGCCCTGGTGAAATAACTAAAACTGTATTCATTTAGATGAAAGCTTACTTATGCACTGTTTTTTCATTAAAATAATAGTTTACAAGATTTTCCCATACTGAAGGTGTAGGATTATAACCTCTATAATCCTCTCATAGCGGTAGTCAGAAAAAAACTGAAAGAAAATTCCAGTTTATTAATGGGGAAATAAAAGGAAAGAAAATACTCTCCTTGTAAGAAGCCTGAATTCTTAGCAGATACAAGTATTCTGAAAATGTGGGGGTTGGGCTTTATTTGTTTTCTTTATTTGGTCTGGGTTTTTTTTTCCTGAAAAAATTACAGAATGTTTGTTTTTGTCAAACATGATTTAGATAATTAATTTTTACATAATTGAATGTATGAAACAGATTATCCCTCCTTGATATTTCAGGCAACAGTAATCTACAGTATATTATTATATAATCTTAGCTTGCTTAGGTGGGTACTTTTTTCCCTCTCTTATAATATTTCACTACTAATGTGAATTATTTTTGTTGATACTAAATTTGGTGTTACATTTACAGTATTTATAAAAGGTAAAAATATTTGTATTGTTTTCCTTTTAATATAATGTGAGAAAAATGAAAAGATAATCCAGTTAATACATAACATAACTTTCTTCTCTGGAAAAACAAAGCTTTATAATTTCTGGTCACATTTAGTAGCTGAGCAGGTTTGGAAATCCTTTGGGCTTTATTCTATAAAGATTTCACAGTCAATAGTTGCTTATACCAATGGTAAAGGAAATTATTTAACTTGAAGTATAATAAATAGCAAAATGCTTATGTCTCTTGCAAGTATTACGATCACCTTGCGATCATATATCATGTAGCTTATTAGCCTTGCAGGGTACAAAAATAAAACAGCAGGACATGCTGCAGGAAAAATATTTGTATCACTGCGTGGTAATTTCATGACTTACAGTAAAATATTGTACAAAGTGCTATTATCGAACAGAGATATCTGTAAAAAATAATTCCTAAGGATTTTTTTCCCCATTTTGTTTTAAACACTGAAAATGAAAACATCAGAAAAAAAAATTATATTTTTGTTTATAACTGCCATAACCAAATCTACTATTAAAAAATACTATTACATGTAAGATCTAGCAGATCACCTGTTTTGTTCCTTCCTGGGATCTTTTGTAGGAAAAATGGAGGAGGAGGGGTCATCTTATTTTCTCTACAGCATCCTGAGGAGGGATTTTGGAGAAGGAGGTGCTGATCTTTCTTGGATTCAGTCACGGGACACATGTGAATGGCTAAATGCTATATCAGCAGAGATTCAAACTTGAAATTAGGAAGCATTTCTTTTTCAAGCTGGTAGTCAAAACTCTGGAACAGACTTTCTAGAAAGGTATTTGATGCCCCAAGAGTCAGTGTTTCAGATGCACATGGACAGTGCCCTCAATAACATGCTTTAACTTTTGGTTGGACTCTGATTGTCGCAGGTCTTTTTCTTCCTACTGGATCTATTACATTATTTTAATTTCAAAAAGCTGGGTATTTTTTCTTGTAGCACAGCAGAATGTTGGGTGTAGGGAAAAAGGAAGAAGAAAGAAAACCAGATCTACATTCTCAACTAGTTTTCTTAGGTATTTTTCAATAGTGTTTTTTACAGATCTACTGTTTAAGCATGATCAGTTCGGACAGTATCTATGAAGCTCAGATTTTTGTAAATTTCTGATCAAACAATGAAGCTTACTCAAATATGAATAGTTTTTATTTTCAATTTAATCCACAAGTTGGATAAATTGTGTTGGAATAAAAACATTCCTAAAATACATAGGAAGCATTTATTTCATGCTGCATAGCTTTACTGAAAAAACTACAATAACAAAAAAGCATTGTATCTAAATACCCTTTAAAAAATTATAAACTTTGAAATTTATTCTTTCCTAAAATAAGGATTGTAAGGACTGGGAGAAGCCTTACACTCAGCAGTCCCATTCTCTCACAGATAACTTCGTAGTTTTCTTTTGTTATACATTTGTTAAGCTCCAACTTATTGCCACTGCCAAAATCAGAAAGCAAATTTCTATACTTCTGTTTTGAGATAGAGAGGAACTAGGAGTCTGAAGATGAAAAATGATCATGCAGTCAGTTTATTCCTATTTCTCCTTATGCCTTATGGTTTTTCCATCTCAGCATCCCAGGGCTATGAGATAATCCAAATTTCTTAGTACAAAATGTTTTAGCTGTTTTGCTGTTCAAGCCTTCAGCCAGCCTGGATCAGTGATCTGCACACTAATGCTGCAGTGATTCTCATTTCCTCTCTGGGACAAAGTGGAGACCATGCTTTTGTTTTTAATTTTTTTCCTAGTATTAAAAAATCCATACTTGGATTATGGTTCAGGAGGTTGTGTATGAGTTGTCTATGCTGTGTTCTAGCTGAGTTGTTCTTAGCACAGAACGTTCAAAGGTATGTGTGTGAATATACATGTAAATTTATAGAGAAATGGTTTAAGGTAAGCTGCAGTTTTTTGATAGCCAGTTTCTAAACACAAGATATTTAGCGGAACTTAGTATGTTTATTAACTCAGACAAGGATATGACTTTACTGGAAGATACTAATCACAGCTGTGTTATGACAACCAGTGAGTTTAGGATGCATTGTTTTCCAGCTAGAACCTTCGTCTGGCCACAGGATCAACACCAGCTGAGCCAAAATCTATGCTGTGATGAAGCCAGGTTCAACCATGCAACACAGGCAGAGCCAGTATTCTTCTCTGTTGTTCTCTTATAGTTGCATGCTTTCACAAACTGCTTGCTGTTATTTACAGAAAGGCAGGGATCCTTGGCTCTGACAGGCAGGAAAATAAACTAGAGGCAAATAGCAGCAGCCAAGACTTTTAGCCCAAGCCTTCCCCCTTGATTTTAGTACTAGTGTGTGCAGTTTACTTCCTTAGTCTGTATTCCCACTAGGGAATATGTATTTCACTAGGGCTTCTAGGGGAATATAATTCCTATTATACCTTTATAGTCAGTGTTAAATGTAATAAGCCACAGCTGTCTGTTTAGGTTTCTAGGGTAATAGTTTTGTAGGCTTAAACCTTTGTGTTTTCTCCCTCACTGAAAAATGTGAGAAGCGTTTTTCATTTTAGTCAGAGAGTATAAGGTGACCTTTAGAAGACATGCAAGTGTTCTTTGTATCAAAATAATGGTCATATTTAAGACAAGTTTTAGATGTGTAATGGAACAAGTACTGAACTGAGCCAGATCATTATGAAAATGGTATTGCTAACAACAGTCTTATTAAAAGGAATATTAGGGGTAACACTCAAAAATACATACATCTAAGACAAAGAGCACAGACTAGGCCAGTGGCAGGGGAGCTAGATCTAGTAGGAGACTCAGGAAGAAAAGATACTTCTAAATTCTTTTCAGGCAACCTTTAAGAAAAGAATTCCATACTCAGAGCTTTATATTTTGTGTAGGTACCCCTAAACAAATACACTGCTTATTAACTAAGTAGTTAGTTCACTAACTAGCTAATGAGCTAACTAGGGAAAACAAAACCGAATAGTGGTGCTAATTTCCAAGGCTAGCCAATAAAAAAGCTTGGACAAACCTACAGTGCAGTGCAGTGCTACTTTCAAGAGAGGTAAAGAACTCGAAGTTTTCTCTAAATGGTAAATGCACTCTTGGTGGTTTGGATTTTTGTTTTGTAGTGGCTTTCCTTCTCATAAAAGGACACTATTTTAAAATTATAGGACGAGTTTGGTAGCCAAGACCAAAGTTTTTATTTTCTGTAATGAGGATTATATATAGTTTTTACTGACTGATTATTAGAATATTTCCGTAAGAAATTCTTTTTGATGTTTCTTCAAGCTCCTTCTTTAAGATAGGCTCTAGGCTTGGGTGAACCATTTCTTTGCATCTGAAAGTGTGGCATAATGCAGAGAAGAAAATATAGAAAAAGAAGTGTAATTCTTGTAGTTAAAATGGTTGTATTAGTGTCAGGATCCTGATTTCTGAATGACGCATTCAGGAGCTCATATGATTTTTAATGTGCAAGATTTTGCAAGGATGTTGAAAACTTTGAAAAATTTCACATGAGAACTGTGAAATTACTATTTTTAGATGTTCCTCATGCAAGTAGGTTCAAGAGCTTTTTATGATTTGTTTATAAAACATATATGTCAAAAAGACTTAGAACTTCGTAAGTTTAAGAACCCACTTCATAAATGCTTTTCAATCTATAATAGTATCTACTAAAAAACCATTCTGGCAGACCAAAACTGACAGAATGCAAACATCTTAAAGATTCTTTTAGGATGGACACATAATTGGATTAGAATTTTTATTCTGTAATATACAGAGTAACTGTTCATAAAATCTAAGCTATTTCTAAAGATACTGAATAATCTTTTACAGTTACAATTTGATAAAATTTAAAAGTATAGTTTAATTACATTAAAGGTATAATCATCGTCATTGGTTCATGGAGCATGTCTCTGTAAAGTGAAGAGTACTTCTTAATTCAAGGTAGCAAGAAAAGGATAGTTCTATGATTTAGTTTACTTTTACTCTGATTTGTTACTATTGTCAGTTTTAGTTTATCTTCAGTGTGTCTCATGGGGAAGGAGAGCACTATATATTTTTTTAGGTGTTAAAGACATTTTATTTTCCTTTCAATGAGCATATTTGAGCATTTTTAGCCAGTTATGGTCTTTAAACAAAAAGTTAATCTTTTAAACGTGAAAATGGATGTGAAGATTTAATCCACTTAATGGTAGAGAAAACTTCAAGTCACTTTTAAGTTTGAAAATCTTTGCATACAAAAGTTTCATGAAGTAACTTACATGGTGAAATTAATTATTTTATGTATCTTTTAAGGAAAACAAAATGCTTACATAAAACTGGCCATGAAAGGAGAACTGCATTCATGATACTTAAAGGACAGAGCTAGCAACTGGGAGCTGATACAACAGGAAAAGATGCTCCAGGTCCTTTTATCATATCCCATTTGTAAGTTATATGACTGGGATGATACACAAAGACCTTCTGTCGCATTCAGAGGCCAGCTGCTCCTTGCCCTGGAATACACATTAGTTACCTAAACTCATTTTTTAAGATAGTGTTTCTCTAAAAGAGAAACTGTGTTTCTCTTTCAGCCTTCCTTGTATTTAACCATGTGGACTATAATTTTCAAAGAAATAATAGTATTGCTATAAGTATGAAATAAATATGGTATTACAAAGTAATTCCATGTGAGCAACTAGTTTTCCACTGATAAAAATTGTTCACAAGCTTGACTTTCTCTTTAGTGTGCTCTCAAACTGTCCAAATGTATTCAATTTTTTAAAATTAATTTGCATGCTCACTAGAAATTTATCTTCTCTGATGAATTTCTGCCATCAGCAATATGTTTGGCACTTGCTGTGAGTTAGAAGATTTTTTAACCTCTAACAGTCAGGATTTCTGAATATTACAAGACAACTTTTGATGAACTGTAACATGCTACAAGCTTCACAAACCTGATCTCCATCTGTGACAAACTGACCTGCTTGGTAAATGTGGGAAGGGCTGTGGTTCATTTGAAATTTATTAAAGCTTTTGATATGGTTTCTCATGGCATTCTCCTGGAGAAAATAGCTGCTTATATCTTGGATGGACATAGTCTTTGCTGAATAAAAAATTAGCTGGTGGGCTGGGCCCAAAGAATGATGATGAATGTCATTAAATCCAGCTAATGGCCAGTGGTGTAGCCCAGGCTTGATAATGGGTATGGTTCTCTTTAATATCTTTATCTGTGATCTCAGTGAGGGAATTGAGAGCACCCTTGGTAAGTTTACTGATGGCAGATTAGGTGGGAGTGTTGAACCCCTTGAGGGTAGACAGGCTTTGCAGAGAGATTTGAATGGGTTGCATCAGTTAGCTGAGGCCAATGGAATGAGGTTTGACGAGACCAGGTGATGGGTCCTGTACTTGAGTGCCAACCACCCCTTGCAGTGCTACAAGCCTGGAGAGGAGTGGCTGGGGAGCAGCCTGGCAGAAAAGGCCCTGTTGGACTGCTGTCAGAATATGAGCTAACAGTGTGCCGACAGCAAGCTAGGCTAGATCAGGATTAGTGTGGTGAATGGGACTAGGGAAGTGATCATTCCCCTTTGATATGGTCTCACCTTGATTGCTGTGTCCAGTTTTTTTGGGCCCTTACTACAAGAAAGACATTGGGGTGCTTGAGCATGTCCAGAGAATCATAGAATCATAGAATAGTTTGGGTTGGAAGGGACCTCAAAGATCATCGAGTTCCAATCCCCCTGCCATAGGCAGGGACACCTCTCAACAATCCGGTGAGAGATCAGGAGAACAAGCAGCTGGGGAAGCTAGAATTGTTTAGCCTAGAGGAAGAGACTGAGGGGAGACCTTATTCTTCTCTCCAACTTCACAGAAATGGTTATTGAGTATTGAAACTGACTACCCGAGGAAGTGGAGGTGTCACCATCCAAGGAAGTATTAAAAAGATGGGTAGACATAGAGCCTAGTGATGTGATTTAGTGAAGATTTTTTTGAGAGTTTGACTCAATCTTCAAGGTCCCTTCCAACCTAGGCAATTCTGTGATTCTGTATATGTTAATTATTCTAAGTTCTTGTTTATGTTTCAGAGTCAAACTATTGTTGCTTTTGTCTTACCCGTAATTTGAGCTGTTCCAGTAATTATAAACAAAGTAGTTTATAGTAGTAGGCTGTCATTATATAGATGTTTTTGATTTTTATTTTCAATTTACTGAGTCTCTTACTCAAACAGAAATCCTTGTGAAAGAGAAATAAGGATTTGGATATACTGTTGGGGAAGGCTTTGTCCCTGTGACTGCTTTTGTTTTGACTGTTGGTAGCACTGCAAAAAGAAATAATATGAATGTGTTGTATGAATTAGGACAAAATTTACCCTGAAATATGTTTGAAAAGCTCAAGCTATTGTCCAGCCATATGTACTTGTTCTCTCTGAATGACTATTGTTGTGGATATTCACTGCTGGTTGATTTATTCAAACGATTTGAATAAATTCCACAGTATACCACTTAGCATAGTAGTAGCATTGTCATCAGTAAAAAAGGAAGATAAACCTATGACAGAATTTTCTGTGATCAGAAATTATTTCTGTTGTTTCCAAGTGAGAGCCTTCTTAACTGAAGTATCAACTCATTTAATATATATGGTTTCATTTATTATATACAGTCATCTACTTAGTATATAAAGTTAAAACAGCTTAAAGGTTAATTGAAATGTGACAGTGCTAACAATGGAAATTTCTATTTAGCTCGGTGTTAAACTTCTATGTGTTTATTAAGAGGCTTAAAATAAACAACTTCCTCCCTCCAATTTCTGATGTAATGATGTCAGATTGATAAGATGCAAAGTGATTCACTGCTTCTGGCTTCAGTCAGTCAAGAATGACTTCCAAGTGTAGAATAGTGTGCCAGATGTTGACTAAGCTTATGTTGTGGGGCCAAAAGTCATTAGAGATTTCAGTTAAAGTAGCCAAACTATATTTTCTTTTGCAGAGAAACCTAAAGATAGACATTTTCCTATGCTATTTACTCCATTTACTGAAATGACCTATTGTTTGCTGTTGAACATACCTGTTACGATTGTGATTTTTCTGATCTAAAGATTGCGTGGTGTTTATAGTTTGGATACTGCTGGCTGTTTTTCTTTCCCCTCATTTTCCTTATAGCTATGATGAATAGAGATAGACATTTATCTTATCACACAAATGTGCTTTCACTGCTGTGTCCTCTGCTGTAACAACTTTGCAAAACTTGCCAGTTAGGAAAAAATGGAAATGAGACCAAGGTTTTATGTATGTGTTTGTGTAGGGGTTTCTTATTTTATCCTAGGAAAAATGTGTTCAATTTGGCTCCAGACAGCTCTAATTCACATGATATGTGCTTACTCAGCGGATTGTTCAAGGTCTTGTTCCCTTTTTGTATGAAAAAACTCAATCACTTTTACATGGATTAACTCTTGTGGGAAATGTATCTAGCACATGAGCATATGCTTTTCTTCAGAAGTAAATCTTTCTACCTAATTGTTTCTGCAGCAAGTATTTTTAGTTTAGCTACTGAATGGACAAGTATATAGCACTCTCCCTTCCATCCATGCTTTACCCCATCCTTCCTCCTCCTCCCCACAAAATCCCTGACCAACAACCAAACACAATTTTGGAGCATAAAGGTTGTCACCATTAAGCATCAATGCAGCAAACTCCTAAATGCTTCTGCCAAGTCTGTTTTACTATTTTTAAATTTTTATATGGACTATTTAGTATGTGTGACTATACATATGTATATGATATGACGTGTTCAAATATATGTTAGAGAACAAATTTTTAGGTTATGTAATTACATAGTAAAGATACACATTCTTTTAATTTCTCTAACTCATATAATTTTGAAATATATAATTGTTAGAGCAAGATATGACATTTTTTCTACTTCTGGTTTCTTTAAGTGCATTTTGTCATCCAAAGGATGTTGAAAATGTGCTGTTTCTTTTATAGTGGGAAGTCTTAACATGTACTTCTCTACCTCAGCAGAGGTGTGTACACCAATGTCTAAGGATCCTATATTATTGTATGGTGAGAAAATTTAGTATCTGTAATGCTTAAAGCATTTCTATTATTTAAATAAATGAAAACATTTATCTAAAATGCTATCAAATCATTGTTCCTGCTTTGGAGCTACTAAGAGTAGCCAATGACTTTCTAGTTGTACATGAAGTTTTCACACTTCTGTTAACAAACTTTCATATAAAGTTTAAGAAATTAGAGAGGGAATTACAGTATAGAGCTTAGAAAATTTTTATCCTTTAGACCATTCCACTAAAATTTATATTTAAGATTTTTATCTTACTGTCATGGTCAGTAAAATATATTATATCCTCAAGCTATTATAAAGTTATCAGGAAGAAATCTTTCTTTATTAACATGAACATTTCCAAATCTTTATACATAAACTTTATAGAAATTTGAAATAGGCTTCCTTTCCACTTTATGAGGCTTTTAGTTATTTTAATGATGGTTCAACTATTTTCTAAAAGAAAAATTTCCTTATATTAAATTATCTTCTTCAAACACAACAAACTGGTGTGTTTTTTTGAGAAAAAATTTTAGAGTGTTTGGTTTGCAGCATGTGGTCCTAGTGTAAAAAATGATTTCACTGATGCACAAGGTTAATGCTTACTTTTAAAAAACCCGTAAGATTTATAAACCAAGCTGTTAGTGGCCATAAAACTTCAAAATTGCAATTACAGTTTAATTTGAAACAAACTAATATTAAGTGGGAATAAAAGCTTAATTTAGGAAGCAGTTTTCAGGTTCTGTTTTAAATGCTTTTCTGTGTACACAGTATCAGAGACATTAGTCAGGGTCCAAAGAGGCAAAGGAACTTCAAGTCTGTTTTTTCTTTTAACCTTTAATGAATGTGTATAAAATACTGGAATAGTATGCGTTCTTCAAAGAAGACATATACTATTCTCCAGAAAAGTAAAACTCGGATACTTGTAAAATGTGAGGTAAAGACCAATACATTGCTGGAAAAAAATTTACAATTCTTAGGAGGTATTTTTATGTAGAACACAAAAAAACCCAAATTCCCTTTCTTTGTTTCTATAAAATTGGGTCTTACCTGGAGAAATTTTAACTATATGTGAAAGCAAATAAAATATAATTTCTTTGTATTTTTATATGTGCCTGTTGATTCTACTCTAGTAACTTGACTCTGCTGGTTAATTGAGCTAAATGTGATTGCAAGGTAGAAGTCTTAATGATGATGAAAAATGCACCTCTAAGTTTCATGACAGTGGGCTACTTATAAAAGAAATTTTATGGGGTTTCTGGGTACCAGAAAAGCCTGCTGTTAGCTTCAATATACACCAGAGAATCT
The DNA here is from genome assembly GCA_013400935.1 of Turnix velox. Lineage (NCBI taxonomy): Eukaryota > Metazoa > Chordata > Aves > Charadriiformes > Turnicidae > Turnix > Turnix velox. The sequence continues at coordinate 48,006 of VZTY01011068.1, forward strand.
CCAGAGGGCACAAGTGAGGGCAGTCATGCTTACAAATTTTACACCTACTAGAAAAACGTTTGGGTCATGCTAAAACCTTGTTAGACACCATGATGAGTCATATATGAGATATAATTCAGGTTGGAAGGGACCTAAGGAGGTCACCTAGTCCATCATCCTGGTGTAAGGTCAGAACAACTTGCTTAAAGCATGTCTGGTATTGGAGACCTCCAGGAATTGAGACAGGATTCTGTCTCTGGTTAGCCAGTTCCTTACTACTTTCATGAAGGAAACTTTCAGTTGGAACATCTTTTGGTTTAAACCTGTTTTCCCTCATCTTACTACTATGCAGCTTCATTACTGTAATAAGCACCACTTACTGTTTGTGAGTCAGAAGCTTCTAAAATGGTAATGAAATGCCCTACCATAGAAGCACTATTAATATAGTTATATTAGGAAAATAAGCAAGTTACAAGATCAGTTTTATTCCTCAAAATAATGACTGAAGGAGAAAACCCTTTCTAATTCAGGAGAGGTAGAACCACTTCATTTCAAGGCAATCATTAATCAAATAAGTGATAGAACTGAATTATGTAGACATGTTTTAAAAAGGTGACAAAAAACGACTATGATAATGGTCAAGTTTGCAAGACAATTTTTACAACATTCATGAGATCTTTTTAACTAGTAGCTTGTTTAGGGCTATGCAAACCATTCACATGTGGAAGGATTTTTGTTGGTTTGCTTTTTGGGAGTTGGTTTGGTTTTTTCTCAGCTGGAAAATTGATAAATCGTTTTCCGTTTTACAGAATACTTATTTTCAAAAAATGACATCTTCTTATTTACTAAGGAGTGGATATATACTTTATTTAGTGTGCAGCCTAGCCCAAATCACGACATGTATAAAAAATTGTAGTGGTGATGGTGTATAAACATGTATCTTCCAGGAAACTCACAAGAGTTGGAAGGATAATAGTCAGGCTTTAATTTATCATCATCATCTTGCTTTTAGATATTTTCCATAAATTTAGCGATATGTAAATTTTCAATTTTTATATGTATATGTAAAATATGTTCCTGAAAACAGAACTGGCAGAGAACTTAAGGTTTGCCCAAACATTATGTAATTATTTTTTAAAATGCTCTTAGAACTGGAAAAAAAAAAAGCAGTAATTAATTGCAGCCAAACATTAACTGCTGCCTATGGAAAAACATCATATGTGCTCCCAGATTTGCGACCTGGTTAGAACAACATTGAGTTATTGAGTGAAAAAGATTTCTAGTGCTACAAATTCAGTCCATTAAAAATCAAATTTACAGCTTTGTTGCAGCTTTGTTTTTTTTATTAAGCATTGAAGAAAAGTGAGTGATTACTGTATCGCTGCTCATCAGTAATGTAAAAATCAGCCTGCCTACTTCTGATTTACTGCTTGTCATATGAATGGTCTTGGTTTAAAACTGTAGTATAGATAAGGGGTTCCTAGCATTCCATAACATAAGCTTGAACTTATTTGTTAAAGGCCTATGGTTATATAAAACTTCTCATCTCTGTGTTAGTCTCTGAAGGAATCTGCGTCTCTTTCTTGGCTATAGAGAACTAAAATAGAATCATAGAATCATAGAATAGTTTGGGCTGGAAGGGACCTCAAAGATCATCGAGTTCCAACCCCCCTGCCATAGGCAGGGACATGTCCAACTAGACCAGGTTGCTCAGTGCCTCATCCAGCCTGGCCTTAAACACCTCCAGTGAGGGGGAATCCACAACCTCTCTGGGCAACCTGTTTCAGTGTCTCACCACCTTCA
>VZTY01011068.1:50553-69814 GCA_013400935.1 Turnix velox
AGACAGTTGCCCTTCCTTTGTCCACCGTTGATGTTACTCCATCATAGAAGGCCACGAAATTGGTTAGGCATGATTTGCCCCTGGTGAAGCCATGTTGGTTGCTCACTGTCCATATCTTCTACACATCTTCTACAAAGATGTCTGTACTGGTCCCAGTTCTGATGCTTGAGGAACACCACTATTTAATCATCCCATGGGTGATACATAACTCATACTGAGTTTATCATTCCTTGTTTAATTTAAAAAGCTGCATTAGCAGTCTATACATGTGGATAATATTTCTATGAAATGATATTTGAAAGTTTCAGAGGTGTGGTTGTCATTCACTTGTCCACAGAATTGTTTGTCAACACTGGAAAGCATTTTGTCAAATCTAAGTAGGATCAGCCCTGAGTTCAGACTAAATTGCAACTTACTCATTATATCCAGTCAGAACTTCATCTCCTTCAATATGTGACCATTTCCTCTTAAGTCTCATGCTGTGCACTTCAGTAAAGAGTCTCACCTTGTCTTAAGGCCTCTTCTAGCAGATTATGTAGTAGAAACACTGGAATTCACCTCTTTATTTTTGCATGTGAAGGTTTCATTATGTAGTTCACAAAGGGAAAAAAGAATATTGTTATGGACTATAACATCCTCAACTTATTTGTAAAAATCTTGCTTATTTTTCAGTAATGCAGATGGAAGCTCAGATGAGAAGCTTTCTCTTCTTTTCTAGTGCTAGCGTCTTGTTAATTGTTAAAGTATCATCTGTAGCATATTAAGCAGCAGGTGGTCAATAGGCTATGCACAGAAACACGTCACCAGGTTGCTGCAGTGCATATTTTTCTTGGTCATCAGAGAGAACACAAATAGTAGAGTAGCTTATCGAAGGCCCACACACAGTTAATGAACCATGTTTCAATTTTCACAGCCCTCACTGCATTGATACCAGCTAATGGGTTGCAGCAAATTGCAGTCAGGTTATTTGTTTAGTCAGACCTTTTTCCTCTTTCAATATAGTTCATTTTGGTTTACCACTGAGGTCAGAAGGACAGTCACTGTATCACTGTCTGAAATGTACTCATTATAGCACTATCCCTTGTGGTGAGTTTTTGTTTGTTTGTTTTCTTTTTCTCTTGTTCCTTTTTTAAAAAATGCTGATTATTATTAATAAGGTTAGTTATCATAGGAGATACATGAGTATGAATATAGTAGTGACCATCAGATGTAATAAATAATTAGAAAAAAATTTCTTGATCATTCTGCGTTATTTTTGTTTTCCTATTAAGGCCATTGAACTAAATAATTCTAGAATAATTCTAGAAAGTATTTCTAGGGGGAAAATCTAGAAAAAACCCATTTTATTATGCTTTCCACAGAATAATAACTAGCAAGCATGAAATAGGCAGCCTTTGGTCTAACACTTTCAAAAAAAAAAAGGAAGAGAAGACAAAACTTCTTTTAATTATAAAATTGTAGGGCATCCTCAGTTTCTAAAACAGATACAGCAAAATGTTTTCACTTCAAAATGTTTTCTGGATGAAAGCTTTCAGCTCATACATGTGATAAAACTGGCATTTCAAGACCATGCAATATTGACTGAAAATTGATCCTCTTAAAGTAATTGTGTTTCACTTTATGTGTGATTTAAGTTAGCATGATTGCAAAAATTCAACCACTTTGTGTTTTGTCATCTTGATGACTTGACAGTTAAATGCTTGAAATTAGGTGCAGCAGATGCAAAATAAGTCCTTATCATTAAACCTGAAGAAGAAAATTTAACTGCCAAGATTTTCTTCTTACAGATAAAAAGCAGAATATTCTTGTGAAAGAGGAAAATATAAAGGCCTCTTATGAGCATTTGTAATTATAGAGCAAGGAACATCTTTTGCTTGAAGGCTACTCTGTTAACCCAGGGAGAATTTCTAGAATTGTTTTATGATAAATAATTATATCTACCAACCATTGCTAAGGTTTTCCAAAGATGTGTGGTTGTTTGTCTCCTTTCTTTAAGTCCTCATCTATCATTTAAATGTCACTGATAGCCTCAAAACAATTTGGCTGAATCTAATATTTCAAGAATTTACCCTCTTGCTGGTGGTTGTATACAAAGGCATTCAAGTGTTGCTATCTTCCTGCACCGCTAAGCTCTGGTGTTAGACAAAATCCCCAATCTGCAAACATGGATTCTCAGAATAGTTTTTTTCCATCCCTCTTGTTGCTTGATTACTTTAGTTTGCTCTAAGATCTTCTGAACCATCTGTACGTATTTATCTTATGCCAGAATAGTTCAATGACAAAAGAATTTATCTGTACAGGCAAACTGGGATTCAAGTCTCTTTAGTTTTAGCTGATCCTTGAAATTCACATTTCATCAACCCCCAGGAGTGCCTCAACAACTAAGCATCATCCTGTGACTGTCTTGTGTAAAACAAATATAGAACTTCTGTGCTGGGATACAAGGTCCTCCATCTTTGACTGCTGTAATTGCAGGCCAAAGTACTGAATTGTAGTTTCTGTAGCCAGGAAAGAGGCAGTAATATATGCTTAATAAAGGTCAGAAGTATACAGAATTTCTAGAAAACAAGGATTCTGCCTGCCTGCTTGAGAGTCTGTCACTAGAATATGTATTTCTACTTCCTCAGACTCATGTCTTGTCTTTAATCCTGTGGGTCTGTGTTCATCATGTAAAATGAGAGCACTCAGCATGTAACCCTTTACAGTTTATTTAGCTTAGCTTGTAATTTTTTGGTTAGGCACCATCCCATGTGGCTGCCATGAAACTCCTAATGACATATTTCTCTGAAAGGTCAGTAGACTGACCTTTATGTTTGTTGTTACCAATACACACTAGAAGGTGATGTGGTAGGGAGCAGCCCTGCAGAAAAAGACTTGGGGGTACTGATGGATGAAAAGCTGGACATGAACCAACAGTGTGTGCTTGTGGCCCAAAAGGCCAGCTGTATCCTGGGCTGCATGAGAAGAGTCATGACCAGCAGATAGAGGTGATTGCTGTTGTGAGACCACACCTGGATTTCTGTGTCCAGCACTGTTGCCCTCAGCACAAGGACACAGACCTGTTGGAGGGGGTCCAGAGGAGGGCCACAAGGATGATTGCTTCTGCAAGGACAGGCTGAGGAGAGTTGGGGTGAAAAGATAGAAAAGATAAGGGTCTAGGGAGGCCTTATAGCACCCTACCAATACCTGAAGGAAGTCTAAATTAAAGCTGGGGGAGGGATTGTTTGTAGCAGTAGGACAAGGGGCAATGGTTTTAACTAGAGTGGGGAAGGTTTAGATTAGATGTTAGAAAGGAGTTAGGTGGTGAGGTCCAGGAGGAGGTTGCCCGGGGAGGTGGTGGAGGCCCCATCCCTAGAGGCATTCAAGGCCAGGGTTGATGATACAACCTCATCTAGTACAGGATGTCCCTGCTTGCTGCAGGGGTTTGGAGTAAATTAATGATATTTGAAAGTCCTTTTCAACTCTTATAGAAAATCAATGGAATTAATTTCTTTAATATGTTTCCTTCAGTCTATTAATATTAGAATTTCTGTACATATTAAAAACACTTAATTTCCTTTATACCACTTATGAAAGGATTTCCAACTTTGTGTCATAAACATCTGGAAACATCTGGAAATTATCAACCGCACTGCAGTTCGACTATAAAATAGATGCTTAATCTTCTCATGTGAACTTTCAGTCTAGCGAATAAGTCTGTGTTTGCTGATATTCTCAGATGTGAAGGAAGCATTGTGTACACAGATTTTTAAAATAAGTAAATAAGGAAATATTTAAATTTCGTACTTAGGATAAGAATAGGGGAATAAAAGTTGCATTTGAGAAGAGAGAAAAACCCTTGAGCAATGGGGGATGTAGTCATCACTCCACATGTGACTGGAAGAGATCATAATACCTGCACCATTCTTTAGTTTTGTTTTATATCTATCCTTTCCATTTTAATTTATGGAATTTACCCAGAAGTAAATAATTGTGATTTAGTTCATTATATTATTTTTTCTATTAGCAACATATAAAATGTAATTTCCAAATTCAGTGTTGGATTTCTTATGTTATGGACACGAGAACTGTTGAGCTTGGTATGAGGCTTAGCAATGTAACTTTTTTTTTTCCAGTTAAATTAAGCTCTTTTAGTTTGATATTTAGTTGTGGTGGGTTTGGGTTTTTTTGTTTTTTTCTTGCTTTGTTCTTTTAAAAATATGTTAGTGAAAGTACCAACTGACTTGAGTATGTTTTTGGTAACTGAAAAGATCATTTACGTGTTTGTTTTTTACAGATAGTTCTACATTAAGGGAATGGACTATGTTGAAGATCACAATTTTGTATTATTTTCTCAATAAGAATTATGGAATTAGAACTTTAAATTTTGAAATAGTATAAACTGGATAATTAAATAATCAGCATACAGACTGACTGAGTAGAATCTAAAATGAAAAGTAAAGGTTTAAAATGCTTAAATATTGACTTAATGCTAAACTCTGAAGTATTACTTACTGACCTCAAACAAGGCTGGCTAAGCTTGTGGAGGAGTAAGGTCAGAAATGTGTTATGTTAGCCTCATTATGTAACAAAAAATAATAAAAAAAAATAAATTAGCCAATCAGAAAGGTTAACATGATGAACCCTACAACTCTCAAGCTGATATTTACCTGCTAACCATTTCTGTTCTTGAACTCAGCAAAACCTTAATCTCTTTGAGCTTCTCTTTATTAGTCGTGCTGCATTATCTGGCCATCTGTTGTATCTGCCAGAAGAGCAGCATTCCTTTGGTCATCGTTATTAACAGATTTCATGCTTCACATTTTACTTGTGCTGCCTACTGTTGTCTACCAATTTTTCATCCTCAAAAGAAAAGTAGAGGAAAGAAAACTGGAAAGAAAACTGAAATCCCAGCAATCAGTTAATCAAGGAGGATTAGCCCACATGACTGAAAGATGCTGTGTGAGCTTTATGATCAATGTTTTCAATCTATTTATCTTAGCAGAAAGATTACCTTCAGTCTATCTATTCCTAGTGCCATAAAAAAAGGAAATTTTAAAGAAAATTATTACTCTTTTTTTATTTGCTCTTTCTCTTGCATCTGTTAACAAGGAATCCAGATAAGTGGTATATTCTGTAGGTTCCTTGGCTTCTCTAAGTGGGCTTAATTTGCACTTTTAGCTTTGCTGGGTCTTTTTTGGACACTATTAGAGTGATAGGCGGACAAGACTTGCAATTTATCTTCTACTTTTTTTCTTTCATGGGGAGTGGGGCATATTGGAATACCTGAAGGGTGAAACGAGCTGAGTGAACAGTCACTAGCAGTCCATGTTAATCTTCAGTGCAAGCTCTTAGACTTCAGTGAAAGTGCAAAGAAATTTGTTTCTTTCAGACACTATTACAAGTTCCTCTAAACTGCAGCTACAGAACAGTCATAATCATCAGAGCAGCTTGCTGGCTGTTGTATTTCTTGTACTATGTCACTGACTTTTTCTGGGGGAAAAAAATAATATTGATGTTAGTATAAGGACACGATTTTGTGAAACATCAACTCATATTATTTGTCTGATGCCACTTCCGTCCTAACACAGCATAGGTTAAACAGCTGGGATGTGCTTTGTGCAGAAAAAGAATCCTTCATGGCACTCTTACAGCTGTACTGGAGTTCCAACAGACAGTAGTTTGTACTTGCCAGCTGGAGAGCTAGCAGACAGATTTTGGGGGCAGACCACCCAGAGTGGTTGAGTAGATAGAGAAAACAGAGTAATTTACTAATCCTCATCTACAGTTCAGCTGTTCTGTTCTCACCCTTTGGGGGTGTGAGGTGGATAAAAAATATCTGGAATGTTTTACAAATTAATTACTTTTAAACTGTACTTAAGGCTGAATAAACTAGCCATGATGCCTCAGCACCTCTTGATGACTCTGCAGCACCATGATGTGTAAATACAGAATTTATGGTGTAAATACAGAATTTATGCTGTTCATGAAAAATCTGATGTTCTTTATCTGAGTTGGTGACATTTTTTCTCCCCTGATGTATTAAAAACCTTATCATGGAAGTGCTATTTCTCAAGACATTACTAGTATAAAAAAATATAGATCATTGAATATAGAATCACAGAATCGTAGAATCATAGAATCGTAGAATCATAGAATAGTTCAGGTTAGAAGGGACCTTAAAGGTCATCAAGTTCCAAACCCCATGCCATAGGCAGGGACACCTCCCACTAGACCGGGCTCAGTGCCTTGTCCAGCCTGGCCTTAAACACCTCCGAAGAGGGGGCATCCACAACCTCTCTGGGCACCTTGTTCCAGTGTTTCACTACCTTCACAGTACAGAATTTCTTTCTTATATCTAGCCTGTCATGAGGTACAGTGTCAAGTACCTTGTCCAGGTAGATGATGTCAGTTGCCTTTCCTTTACCTATCAATGCTGTTACTCTATCATAGAAACCCACCAAATTGGTCAGGCATGACTTGACCCTGGTGATGCCATGTTGGTTACCTCCAGTCACCTCTGTGTCATCCTCTGTGTGTTTCTGCAGCACCTTCAGGAGGATCTGCTCCATGATTTTGCCAGGCACAGAGATGAGAATGACTGGCCTGTAGTTTTCTGGATCTTCTTTTTTTCTCTTTTTGAATATGGGGTTTACGTTCCCCCTTCTCCAGTCAGTGGGAACTTCACCAGTCTGCCACGACCTTTCCAGTGTGATGGACAGTGGTTTGGTAACTTCATCTGCCAGTTCCCTAAGGACCAGCTTGCCAAGTTTTTTTGTCATGTTAAAGTTATTATGATACAAAAAAGTAGTAATATTTATGAACAGCTCTGTACTTACATGTGGGAGAGAAACATCTCAGATTATTATCCCCACTCCCGTGGCTGCTTTTGTTTATCTACTGTTGATAAAATACTAAGATAACATGGAACGTGATCCTTTTTGACTTCCATTCCTGTCTCTATAGTATTGTCACATATTCAAAACACTTTCATGGAGCCATGTATTCTGTGTTTGACATTTCCCTTCACCAAATTGACTCCACCTTCTACAGTGGCTAAACATTAGCAAGAGGAAAAGGTTTGAGATGTAAACTCCACATGGTGTTAGTGTGTCATGGTCAGAGCATGAGCACATATGATATTTAACACCTTCTGACCAATAAATAAATCTTTCCAACCCATTTTGAGCAGTACTCCTTTGTCCATATAGATAGAACAGTACCAAATTTCCAGAAAGCGATTAAAAGCATTCCTCATGCATACCTCACCCTGTCAGTAACATGCTCTGAGCATGCCTAGAGGCACATCTTCAAATTTCCTGGACAAAAAGCAAATTTCCTCTAAAGGGCAAACCAGTTTAGGTTTTTACTCTCACATTTCTGGACTTTAGGTACAGCTGCTTAAGAATTTTACTTAGCTTGCTTTTAACCATTGACTGCTATGATTTAAAGAGCTTTGCTTCCAGTGGCATAGCAGTAAGGGGTGTTTTTTTTTTTTTGTTTAGAGTGAACCTAGGCAAAAAAATTAGTTCCAGAAAAAAATGTAACATACTTTAGCTGCTAGTAGGTATTTAGTTCATAGGACCAATATATACATTCCCCCAGCGAGAAAGGGAGTCCTTATCAATTATGATTTATTTTTTTACATGGCAGCATTCACAGATGTTGACTTGATTCTGGTCTGGCACACAATTTGACTTCTCTTTGTCTTTTGTTGTGTTTTTCTTTTTTTTCCCCCTGTTTCTTCCTGGTTTTTGACTAAGTACGTATACAATAGAAATCTCCTTGATGTTAGCATCATATGAGTATCAGCTGATACTGGAGACTGGCTAATTTACTTACACAAATTCTGTGTTTTTACACCAAATCTGTGAAGCATGCAACTGTATATGAAGTCCTTTTAGTGTCATGTAAGTATGGATTTTATGTTTAAGAATTTATCAGTCATATATAGAACTATGCATCTCTTTTGTAGGGTGATGGCTTTACATATTCAGCTGCAAATCTCACTGGTATTTTGTTTCATGGCATAAATTACTGTAAATGCACACCAAATTTAGTGTGCACTTGTTACCAAATTTCTCTGGTATTATGTGCTTTCCAGTATTTTTATGCCTGTGTCATTTTCCTTTCAGAGTTATTTTTTCTTTTACATTTTCATACTGAATCTTACTTTGCAACTTCCTATCCATGTGACTAATTGTTTCATAATCCCTGTGGTTTTTTCCCCATGCTTCCCTTTAAGGCAGACAATGAATTATTATTGTCTAGTTGATTTAAAATAAATAAATATATCTAATCCCATCAATTGACATTCCACTTAAAATAATTCAAGTAATAGGTTGTACAATGAAAAATAGTAATTGCTGTGTATTTCAGTAAGAACGTAGAGCATGGATAGAAAGACAGTTTTTTGAGGCATTTTTTTCAAACATTAAGAGGACTATGTTCTCATACTTAGGTAAAGGCAGAATCTTGAACACAAAGTAGTGCATTTAGAATTTATATATGTGTGTGTGTGACACTTTAGAAGTGTAGCTAAACCACAAGCAAAACGTAAGCAAAATTTATTTCATGCTGCGGTGATTGTTCCTTTTTTAGAACTAACTACTTATTTTAATTTTTGACAAATCAGTGGAGAATCTTCTACAACTGTGACAAGCAAACAGCTGAGTGTCAGTAGATTAATTTCAATTCATTTCTTTTCCAGGTGAAGTGAACAGTGAACACTACAGGTGTCTCATTTACTTTATTACTAGGATTACTAAGATTTTAATACTATATGAGTTTGACGGTAGGACTAATCAGTTTAACTCAGTGATGAACCACTGAGCACACTGAAATGTTAGACTTCTATATTTTCAAGTAGCACATGATAACTCAATGTGTATATACGCTATTGGAATTAAAAAATCAGTAGGAGCTTAATCGCTCTCCTTCTTGAAAGGACAAGTCACTCAAAAATGGAGTATTGCATCTCCCTTGATCTGTTTTGCTTTTCATTTAGATGAAGATAGCTTTTATATTCTTTTATCTGTAATTTGTTGCTCTTAATTAGAAAACAGAACAGCTGCCAGTCACATACCAGGAGCTGATTCTACATCTGTCCATTCTTCAAGTACACTGTGGCATAGTGTAGAAGCGAAAAAATACTTTTGAACAATAAAAGCATGTAAAATTAAAGATGAGTGGAATAAATGAAGGGAGAAAGGGTAAATTATGAGATTACATTGCATGATTAGAAGAGGCATATGTCACCATTTTAACTATGGATATGATATGCCTACCTCTGACCAGATCGTAAAGCAATAAAAACATAGTGATGTGAATTTGGAAGGGGATAGCCAATACATAGTAAACCAGGGTTTAGCCTTCTAGTCGAAACATTATGATAGGCTATACATAAAGCATAGAACTTAGATATGCACACAATATTTTACATTTTGGTTATTCTGGTGGATTAGTGCTGCTGCACTAAGAGAAGCAGCTCCATTCATTTAAAGAAAAGTAAACATAAACATGATGAAAAAGTGTTGATATGATTTTGCTGAAGTAGTACAGAACATGTTAGATGACCTATTTCAGTTTAAGCTTGGCTTCAGTGAGAAAGTGAGCCCTGAATGGTAGGAAAAACTGTGAGTCACTGTGAACCAGCAGACTGTGGATATTGCCAATCTGTGAATAGTCTAGCAAGGCCAGATGGAAACAAAATAGTCAACTGGTCATTTTTAATCTTTGCCATGTGAGAAAATACATGAGTGACTACTGAATTAAATGACAAGTTTCAGTACTGGGGTATGTATTCATGAAGTTGCAAACAATATGGTTTCACTGACATGTGTTCAGACTTAAGAACGATAATAGCAGAGGCTTGTCTTCATAAGTCAAGCCATAAGTCTTCTGTCAATCTTCGAAACCTTTATACATTTTGCATATGAAGAACAGTAAATAAAGATGCACCATTTTAGCAACTGAGTGATGAGACTTCACCATATGCCTTTTCAGTGAAGTCCCTTGATAGGAATTTCAAGATAATATGGTGTGTGGTGTGTTATTTCCATCACATAAGATTTTCATGAAACTGTCATGAACTCCAATGGAAATATTGTAAGACAAAAATATTTTTCCAGTCAGTGTTATACAAACAATCCTGTTCTAGCTCATTCTGCTCAGACATGGAATGACACTTATTTTCATAGAAAGTACTGTGATACATGTTGCTAGTGAATAATATGACAAGCAATAAACTATTCTGAACTGGGCATTTAATTCTTTCTTGCACCATGAATTATCCAGGATTTTAATTTATTTCAGAATATACCCAGTACAAGAGAATTGAGGGGAAAAAAAATCTTTACTGGATCAAAATCAGAAAAAAAACCAAATTAAATCAAATAAATATATATCGCCTTGATTTGTTCATGTTGCTTGGACTTCAAAACATTGGTCTGACAATCTGACAATCTGATTAGGGCTGACAATAGCAGAACTAGGGGAAATGGATCCAAGTTGATGGAGGGAAGATTTAGGTTGGATGTTAGGGGGAAGTTCTTTACTAGGAGAGTGGTTAGGTCCTGGAACAGGCTGCCGAGGGAGGTTGTGGATGCCCCGTCCTTGGAGGTGTTCAAGGCCAGGTTGGACGGGGCCCTGGGCAACCTCATCTAGTAAATGTGTTTGTTTGGTGGCCCTGCTAGGCAGGGGGGTTGGAACTACATGATCCTTGAGGTCCCTTCCAACCCAGGTCATTCTGTAATTCTGTGATTCTGTGATCTGATAACCTCATTGCACAGCATTGGGACAAAATAAGTGAAAATCCTGTATTTGGCTTTTTCATAACATTATGCAAGCACTGTTCTTCAGCCCTTTGCTTATGAATTGTTTATTGTTCTGAGTTTTCTGAACAAATATTGGAGTGATTATCCTTTTATAATAAAAATGTAATCTATTTCTTTTTCATAAATGAAATAAACAGCTTTTGACTAGCTTTGTGAAGATGCTATGTTAAGTAGCACTTTAATACCTGAATTCAAATAATATGTAATTTTCAGAAAATAAAAATAATCAGAATTTTTAGTTAATTTTGCATTTGCAAAATACTGGACTGATATTTATTTATGAGTATGATATAAGTGAATGGGCATAATCTGTTTGGAGAAGCATAATACTTTTGGACATAGCTTTGCAGTTGCTGGGAGGATGCGTAAAGCTTCGCATGAGTAGAGAACTCAAAACTATTGACACATTTCAGTATTTCTCAAAATGGTCTCTTGTGATCAAACCAATGTTATTCCCTTCTCTCTAGCATTACCAATTATATTTCACAGTAATTCCTTACAAATGAAGAGAGAATGCTATGTCCTTTTATATTATTTCTAGAATAAAGTCAGAAAGGAATCATAGTCCAAAAGTCATGTCAGTAAAAACTCAGTTAAAAATACTGCTGGTTGGAAGGTTTTGCCCTGAAATTATTTTTTTTCAGTGAGCATTTACACACGAGCTGAAGTAAAACTCACTAAGTGAAAATCTGAACAAGCTATATGCTGTAGATATGTTTAGAATTTGACTTATTTACTTTCAGAAGCAAGTAGTAATGGTGTAAAAGAGGAGGTGAGGTCTTTGGGAATAAAAAACTTTCATTTTTATGCATTCTCAGTGTTTTACCTTTGCAATTAATTTTGTTTAATATTTAATCTCCCTTACATTATTAATAATACCTTACCTTTCTTTCCAAGATATGTGGCAGTGCTTACAGTGGAAGGCAAGACTGAGTTAGCAAACAATCAATTTCAGAAAGGTCTACCTTCCAGATACCACTAAAAATATTCCTAGTTTTTAAGACTTCATTTTAAGACTACATTTCAGTAGTTTAAGACTGTGACTACTAAATCTTCCACATATTAAGAAAATGTTTTTCTCGCTCTTCATACATAAAGTCTAATATGTTAGTAATTTAGATGCTCAATGTTTATGATTTTATTTATTTAATTTATTGAACTTGGAAAAAAAGTCATGACCTGCTGTAGTTCAGCATTACATTCCTGATTTAATAGGACTACTTATATTTTTAAAGCAGCTGTAATCTGTATGCATTCCACGTGGAACTGAAACAAAACTGACATTTTGAACTATGTAATTTCATATGCAAAACTTACTGGATACGTTATAGCCAGAATGTGATTCTGAAACCAATTACTATGACTGCATTTATCAAATAAGGCAGAATTGTAATAAATACTTCTACTAGAGTCATAGGGGTAGATTTTCGTTTGTCTGTAGATGTGTAATGTTATGAAGTTATGCTGTATGCTAATGTAATGGAACTGTTCCTTGTCAAATTTGAACATAATCACAGCTGTTTTCAGTGTTGAGGAGGCTTCAGAGAGCTATAATGTCTTCTGGATAGTAAGATCACGAAAGTCAAGAAAACCGATACCTACTATAAATTTTCTCTGGAATACTTATTTTTTTTTCCCTTCCAAACAAAATTATGTGTATATAATAGAGTATGTGTAAGTAGTCATGCTAAATTTATACATAAATAAATAAATATGTTTAATAACAAAGATAATTAATAGCATAGAAAGTTAATAACAGAATTGCATAAATTATTTTCTTCCTTAAGAAACAGATCACTTAAATTTTTCAGTTATCTCTTCTATGTAGTTTTTTCAGTTACACAATATAAACAAATCTAAATGTGTAGCAAAGATGCCATAGAACCATAGAATATCTCAGATTACAAGGGACCTATAAAATTCATTAAGTCCAACTGCCTGTTCCTAGCAGGACTATCTAAAATTAAACCATATGACTAAAAATATTATCCCCAAACTACTTGAACTATGAAAAACTTTGTGCTGTGACCATGTCACTGGGGGAGCCTGTTTCAATGACTGATGAATGAGTAGCCTTTTTCTAATGTCCAGTCTGAACAGATTGATTCCATTTCCTTGTGTCCTCTTGCTGGTCACCATAGAGAGGAAAACAGCACCTCTTCCTTGGACATCCCACCTGAGGTAGATTTAGAGTGGAAAGAGGCTGCTCCTCAGCTTTCATAGTCAAACTTGATTACAAAATGCAAAACAGAGTTTTCCCAATAGTCTTTTAAATCTCTCCAAAGATCTAACAGTTTAATTATTGCTCCTTTGAACTTTGTCTGTGTTTTAAAAATTCTGTGAATGGTTTGATGCGTCCTTTCAAAATAAAAAGGTATTCAGAAATCTGATGGTCAGATCCCACATACCTACCTGGTGAATGAATTTTTGTATTAAAGAAGACCTGTTTGATTTCAAATGAATACTATGTATTATTCCTCAAAGTACAGAGTAAAATACAGAACTTAAATAATTAAATTTCATCATTTACCTATTAACATATATAATATAGTACAATGCAGCACAGAGATTTAAGACTAGCCTCTTGTTTTCATTGCTTCAATTACTGGTAAAGTGTGGTGGTTTCTTTTTTGTTTTTTGTTGGTTTTTTTTTTTTTGTTTTGTTTGTTTGTTTTATTTTTAACAAGCCTAAGACCTTCCTGGTATGACTTTTAGAAGTCTTAGGGATTCTCAAATGGCTATTGAGTTGGGGTTTTGGGAATTAAGAAAATGTGAAGTCAAGCTGAGCTCCCAAATTTAGCAAAAATTGTCTGATTTTAATGTAAAAGCCTTTAAAATCACAAATGGGTTAATAAAATTTTCTTTTTTATGAACAGTACTATAAAGTTGCACTCTCAAAATCTTTACTTAATATCAAATCACTTCAAAGGTGTTAGACATGGTAAAAGATGTTCCTATAGGGGAAACTGAGCATTTTACAGCAGAAACCCTGACAAACATATCAAATGCTTCTGAACAATTAAAATAAAAGCATAAACAGCTATGAAATTTGTTAGAATAATTTAACAGTTTATTTTTGACACTCAGTATATAAAGACTCACTTTTATAACTGTTTAGATCTAACTTTTTAAAATACTCAAAATCAAGTTGAAACAAAATTTTTATAGAAGGAAACCTAACATTTTCCATATGCACTGTCATATTCCATCCCTTTTCTAATATTCATGTTCCATTGACATTTAGTATTGAATGACTCTAGGAAGATAAAACCAAACTAAATTATTTCTTGCTTGTTTTGATATTTGCTATCCATGCAGTATTTGCTCAGACTAAGCCATCTTGCTTTATGAAAAGAGAAAAATAATTACAAATTCTGAGCCAAACAGTGAAATTATTTATTTAATATGCTGTTGAATATAGAACTGCCACAGAAGCATACTACATTGGCAAGACTGAGATTTGCAACACTAGGCGCTACTACATCTTTGATCTTATCCTACTAGTGTTGGAAAATCCCACCCTCGGCGTTGAGAGTTAAAGATAACAAATGAGACTGGGAATGGAAGACCTCAGTTTACCTGCAGGCTGTCTACAGCAATGGTAGTGTTAATGCATGTTTTTCTCTGCTACCCACAAAACTAGTTGTGTCAAGATAGTGTCTTTCCCACAAAAATTTTGCAGAAAGTTATATAAATTTATAACATATATTGTAAAATCAGTCACTGTTCTTTATGTGTCTTTGTGCACAGAAAAAAGTTATACTAGACAATTCTGATGTTTTTTCTATTTTTAAATGAACCTATAACCCTTAGAGTCAAGTGATCATTTCATTTGGCACACATAGTTTTTGCAAATGGCTTTATTTCATAAAATCTTGCATTAACTGTACAAATTAACTTACATGGAAATCAGACAGTTGCATTGAAAACATAGCATGGCTACTACTTTTGTACATTAGAAATTAGAAATGCTGAGCTACAAATTCTTTGCATCTCTCAAATGCCGAAAGCCATAGATGTTTGGCAGAGTATGTAGTAGCCATCTAATGAGGTAGATTATTTTTGTTTATAGTACAAATATACACAAATCAGAATTATAAGAATGTTGATTTAGCAAAGGATCAGTTTGTTTAGATGATAAGCATCAATCATACCTGCCATACCTACCACCTGTAGTGTGCCTGCAGCAGTGCATGTTCTGTCTGTTCTAAATGCAAGTATTGTGTGCCTGTAGAGTGGCTCTAGCTTTCTGTAATACCTATTAAAGTGTGTGTGCTGACTAACCTTTCACAGGTGCTGCAACCAGACTTACCTACTCTCCAGATTTTATCATGAGTCCTGCAATATTTGGTGTGTGCACTGTGTTTATTTAAGTTGAATTTTCAGTCCAGTCTCATAATTACGGATAGAGTACATGTTCTTGTTCTAATTTCTTGTGGATATGTCTTTTCATTACTTTTATTTGGGATAAAGTTGTAAAGATAACTGCTACTATCTTAGAAATGAGGTTGCCCTGACCCCAGTATGCCATTGTTTTCAGAACTACATTTTTGTAGATCATTAAAAATTCAGGGAAACAGGGAATGGAAACTGAATCTTCCACCATGAAGGTGAGTGCCCTAGATGTTTGAGTAAAAAAGTTAACACAATTCTATTCTATAAACCTAGAAAATAGTTTCTTTGTCATAAAAAAGGCAAAGGGCTTTAATGTTCCTCTTACTGCTGTGCTGCTAAGAGAGGTTCTCCTTCTCTGCTCTTCCCTTCAAAAAGACCTTACATCAGTGAGTGTTCCAGTGAGTAGTCATGTGTGAACATCCTGCAACCAGCTTGAATTTGGTGTTAAACTCCAACCTGTCTTACTGACATCTGCTTCTGACTGGCATTGAAAAGTTCCCAATTTTGTGACCTCTTTATATAGCATTCATGGTTACCTAACCCTACCCTCACTGTTCAGGGAAACATAGCAGCACTCTCTTTACAGAAGCTGATTTAAGTTAGCTCATATTCTTCAAGTCTTAAATAGCTTTTCAAAGGAAAAAATAGTTTAAGAACTCAATCAGTAATTGAGCTTATGAAGATGATCCATATGTTGATACAAATTTTTTTACTGTCAAGTATAACTGATTCAGCCCTCTGCCTGGCTTTATATGAGGAATTCTTCTGTTTCTTTTGTCCTGTTTTCATGCAAGTGATAGGAACATATAATCTGTGAGGTAACTACTATGTTGTCATGTTAGGTGTAGGTTAGCCTCAAGATTCATAATGTGTGGAACACCTTTAAGAACAGACACATAAAATCAAGCTCTTTGGGAAATGTTTCCAACTCTTTTGTGTGTATCGCCAACTGCCAGCATTTTCTTTAATTAATTTTAACATTTTTATATGTACACATTCAGCCAGGAACATAACATGATCAGCAATTAACACAAAATACACCTTAATTAGACATTTAAGTGATTTCCCTTGCTCCTTCCAAACTGACAAGGCAAGCAATAAAATAGAAACTTTAATTTACAGGGAATCTGAGTCAGTAATGCAATGAATCATTTTCTTGAAATTTTAAAAACATGGATGTTCAAAAACAGTGTGGGAGTACAAAAGCTGGTTTATACTGTGTACTAAATTTATGTCAGTCAAATTTATTAAAATGCTGTCATAATAATGATAAATGTATTTTGTGTTTCTAGATAAAAGTAAAGTCAACTTTTTCTGATCCCTTTATCAAAATTTATTTTAGTCTTCTATTGATTTCAAGCATTTGAAGACAAAAAGAGTGAGATCCTTTCAGAGGAGGACAAGGATCTTCACAGTTATACTAATAAGATGTCACAATAGAGGAATTCTTGTGCAGGTACCCGGGTTCTAGTCCTTCTGTAGTTTGAAGGCATCATAGAAATTATTCTGAAATTTATATGGAAAAATCTTTGCTCTGTGTGACAATGCAAGTCTCAGCAATATTTTCTCCCTAGCCCCTTCCTTGGAGAATATTACATTTTCTGTTAATTTTGTTGAACCTATGAAATCTCCAAGATGAATTATCATTATATGTATCTGGTATTATCTGCAGTCACAACAGATGTTTGTAGATGTTATTTTTGTTAAGAGCTCTTGTGGTTTAGACCTTCCAACCAGCACAAAGAGCAGCAAGTAGTATTTGAACTAGGTGACTATATTGATAAAAATTAATTCTGTAGATATTTTAATTTTAATGATGTAGCTATCATGTTTCACAAAATAGCAACCTTTTCCCAGGTGTTTTCCTGGTGTACTAAAATACGAGGTCACTGTGTAGAAAATGGAAAAAATGAACATCAATGAATGCAATTTAAACAAATATATAAAATAACACTACCCCCTTCTCCTTGACATGAGAAGAGCTATGTTGGCCCTGCGTTCCTAGCTCAACTTTTCTAAGAAGTTGAACAGCAAACCTTTTTGAAATATATCAATATTTATGGCTGACCTTAAAGAACAGAAGAAACACACTCACTTTCAGGCATTTTACCAGAGTAGGAATCAAATTATGAGGCTTTTTCTTTCCTGATTACCAGTCATGGAAAAAATATTTATCCTGCATTTAATTTTGCTGCTTTATCACTGGTAATAAAGTTTGTTCAGGATAAACAGGAGATGATGATTAGGGACCTTATTACTGTATATTCTCTCAGTAACAACTTAGTCCTGCTATGTTAGTGTGTAGTTGAAAGAAAAGCATAATAAAATTTTTAAGTATAAAATAACTTTGTAAGCAGAATTTAGATTTGTGTTCTGGATACTTCACATATTGGTTTAGTAAATCTGATGCTTTGATTTAAGACTATCCTAAGCCAGCATAACATTCAAGTTTCCATACAGGACTTAGAGGTAGAATTTTCTCATTAAACTTAAATGGTTCAAGGGTAAAGAAAGTTGTAATTTTTTGTTGAGATTGATATCCAGTTGCTTTTTTATTCTAATTAGCTTTTTAATGAAAGTTAATGAAAGTATATATTTATTTATGGATAAGAAGGATTTGGTTTTTATTTCTCTGAAGTAATTAATCGTATTTTTATGTTTTAGTGTCTATGAGGAGCATTAAGAAATATTCCAAATAATGTGAAGTTTTTTTGAATGACCTGAGTGTGCACACACCGAGTGTGCTTTATAATGTTCTAGACTTTGAGGAGTAAAATGTATGAAAGGATGTTTGAATGTGTAAATTCTACATTGGCAGTGTAGTTGATAGAGTAGAAGAGAGCATTTTGGTAGTTGGAGGCAATAAGCAATTTCATGTTTAAAAAAGTAATGAGGGAAAAAAGAGAAAATAAAATGAAATGGAGGATGTTTAACATACAATTTCCCCCCTCTTCATAAATAATAAATACTAACCTATAGGACTCTTGCAGATGCCAGTCATCACATGTGCCAGTATTAGTAAAGACATTATTATAGATGATAGAGCGATCACTAAATAGAATCTATTTTAAGCCCTTAAGGCTTAAAATGGATACAAAATAAATATAGAATGATTCTAAAGATGCAGTGATGTCTTTGTGAAAAAAAACTATTAACACTTTTTGATATTTATGCATGAACGTATATCCTAGAAGAGTTAAGTGTATAGAAGTCTGTTAAGTGATTATACACTTAATGAAAATGCTCTGCTGTTTATCTTGGAAAGGTTAACATAAGTTAATTACTAAATAGAGACTAATTTAAAGGATGGAGAACGAAAGGTGTTAAAACCAAAACAAAAAAAAAGGCTCCTTTTCACTGCTTAGGAGCTCCATGAGATTTTGGACATGCAATCAGTTAAAAAGAGATAAATGTCAAGGGGACATTAAGTAACTAAAATATTTCTTTTACGGATACATTTAAGAGTGATGTCATCTAAGTGCTCTCACTAATGCAAAGCCAGAGCTTACTTCATACAGCATATAGGAAAGAGCCCAGAGTGCTTTGATGGAGGTAAATGTATTATGTATTCATTGTAACAGCTTCACTTGGTTTGTGAAAGCTGAAACAATTCTATGACTAAATGCAGATTTTGATCCTTTCACTTAGTGGATCTGAAACCATCAGTGTTGTTTGTGTTCTTTATAATCAGAAAATGAAAATCCAGTATGATTGATAGTAATTCTATTTTCAATCAGGTGATACTTGATTTTAGCAAAGGAGATGTCAGGTATTACAAAATCAGATTTGTCTCAAGCTCTCAATTATTCACAAAGATAACTTTGAATTTTCCTTTAAAAAGTAAAGCTAATTCTTTGATATTGGTTTATTTTTCAAAGAGGATGAAGTGATAATAGTCATAATCTTTAAACTTTCCATTTTCCACATAATGGTGTAAAGTAATTACAAAATAATTACTTGCTAATGCATGGATGTGTGTAACAGGTCTGCTGCTTTCTCCTCAAATAAACAATTTTAAGTCATGCTTACATAGCAGTTCCCCCCCACCCACC
>VZTY01011068.1:69864-80463 GCA_013400935.1 Turnix velox
CCTTCCCAGTTACTTAGTCTTTCTTTAATCTTGACTTTTAATGAAACTGGCTGCTTTGATCCATATTTTTCAGACTTCATATCAACTGTCTATGTATAAAAGAGAGTTTTTGTTTTCAGACAAGACAGATTTATTTGTGTCTGTAGTTCCTTAGATGTTAAAGACATGAAGCAAATAAGACAATATCATACAGGGGGAATTTCTAAAGCATTTCTAGAGCATGATTTGTTTATCTTTTCTTGGTCTCATTTCTAGTCCCTGTTTTTAGTAATGCTGTAGCTTGATTTCTTCCATTGTTATTTCACTTTTGTTGGACCCTTACTCATGGACTTAAGGGTGAGGGGATTGGTGGGGATGCATTTGTTTCAAAAGTGTGCCATAAAATTTCTCTGATTAGAAAATAATGTGAAATTTGGGTGTTTTTGCTTCTCTGCGTGATGTAATTGTAGCTTCTACTAATTTTCTTGAGATTATTTTAAAATACAAATATTTATCTTAATAAATTGGAGACATTTTTACAGTGTATTATGTACAAGGTTAATTCAGCACTGTTTGAATAATTTTCTTTCATCTTCTATTTTCCTGTATTTAAAACAGATCTGTGAAAACAGTTCTATTACTTTTTATTCTGGCCATAACTATCTGGATTCTTAATTGCCAACAAGAACTAAAGTAATAGAATTAATGATCCCTAAATGCACTGGGAAATGTGTGTTAAGGGCATACTAGCTGACCCAATATAAATTATGCTTTTATTTGTGGACAGTACAAAATATGTAAAGAGAGAGTTCAGTGTTTCTGAAGAAAAATGAAAGGTGAAAATATGAAGACCTGTTCCCCATGTTGTCCAATTAACATTGCACAAAACATCTATTTGTGTTTGTGCAGTTAGGTACAGCAAGATGTCTTGGACATGATATATCTTTTAAGATACTCATATGAGGCACAGTGCACTTCTGTAGATCCCATTGATTCTCTGAATGTAGCTATTAGGTAACTGAATGCTTTGCTAATTTGGATGGTCCTTAAAATGAGGATGCAAAATGAGATCTGTGTTTTAAAAGGAATGTAATATATCACAAATAAAATAAGTGCTGGCAAAATTAATTTTAGTTATCCCAAACAGAAGTAGTTAATTTAAAAGGACAATCAGCCATCATAAAGTATATGGACAGCAGAACTTTTCCTGTATGTAATTAGTGGTCTTAGGAGTAGTAGTATTATTTGTTGTTTCACAAATACCATCATGTTGCACACAGTACAGTTTTTTAAATTTTGTTTGATGTGTTCTTTTTAGGAGTTGTATGTTGGGCTTTTTGTTATGTTTTGTTTTTCAAATTTTCTTCTTAGACAATGTCTTCCTCTATTGAAGCTGCTTTTTTGCAAAGTATTTGTGGCAGAACCTAAGATGGATTTAATATCTTGATACATAATGACGTACTGAATAAATATTTTACTCCTGATGATTATACAATAATAATTGTAAGTAAATAGAAGCAGTGATTATGCTTTCTCAATATTGTTTGGAAGAATAGACAGCAAAATATATTTCAATATATGTCAAATAAGATGGTAAGTGTATATTGATATATTTTTAACTATGCAATTTGAATTCTACTTGTAAAAATCAACTCTGATGATCTCTCGCTAAGATGCAGCTAAAGCTTAATTTGGAAAAGAGTCATGAAAAGAATGTAGCCTGCCATGTACTGTCATTTAAGTCGCAAATGACTTATTACTATGTTTCATGCTTAATGAATTTCCATGAATTACAATATGGAATGAGCAAAACAATAGTTACTAATTTTTATCTATCCATGATAAAGATTTATCTAATATGCTGCATGAATTTTGTTACTGGCAGCTAATTCTGTGTAATTCAGGTTGATTACACAGACTACACACTCTGCAATGATCGGCAACTGTAAAATTTGAGATTCATTTTTATATGACAGATCAGAGGCTAAAATACCTCTTTTATGATTCAGATTCATTCCTCAGATTGGATTTTTAACATCAGACCTTCTTCATATACTGGTAGCCCCACAAGCTTTATGTAAATTATATGTCTGAGTGTAGAGTTATCATTTTAATGTATCAGTTTTATAGTAGTTTGCATCCACTTTTAAATGAGTGTTTTTCTATAGTAGCTTTTTTATAGAAGCTTGTTAGATAATTACAAAATCTTGTGTCCTCAATTTTTGTGAAACCCATGAAATTTATCTGAATCTAAATCAAAACTTGCTTCTAGCAAACAGTAGTTTTATATCAAATGCAAAGTAGAAGTTCAGTGAGAACTGGAAAGGGAGCCAACATGCAGTATAGAGAATATTCATAAATATTAATTTTTGTAGTTCTCCCTCTGTTATTGTATCCTCTAACCTGTTGTAGTATTTCTGCTTTCACTGTGACACATTCTAGCTGGTGCAGCAGTTATACATTTTGCCCAGTCAAGAATTACTGTTACTGGATAAATGTCATCTGAATCGTTGAGTTTACTTGGTCAGAGTGAACTGAGATGCAATTCTGCAAAAGAAGGAGCACAGAGAAGGAAGTCAGCAGAAATTTATGAGTGTGTGATTTCTATTTTCCTGTGATGTCTCGCTTTCACAACAAAACTCAATTGAAAGATTAAGTATTAACATAGTGAAAAAGTTTATTTAGGTGGGAGAACTAGTCTCTGTGCGTACAGTGGTTGCTTGTACACCCAGAATATGTGTAACAGGCCTACAGGATAGAGGCAGAGTTGAGTTTTGGAGTATTTGTTATTTGTATTTTTTTCCTACATGTATTCTTCTAAGAATACAAGCTTTTGTTTATACAAATTAAGTTAAGAACAGTGATATGGTAATGTCATACACAACTGGTCTTAAAGGAAAAAAATGGTTCTGTTAAACCCAGGTTCAACTAGATGTGCAAAAGTGAGAGGTGGTGTTCCTTTTGGGATACAGTGTGAATCATTGTGACTCATGTTTCAGGAAGTACTCTAGGAAAGTAAAAGAGGCATCATGTTTTGATGAGATGCCTCTTAAGGCCTATGAAGTTTTAAGACTGATATATGCTATCTTTAAAGCAGGCAGGTAATTGGAAAGTGAGGTAACTAGCTGCAAAGACGTAACAAGTCTGGGCAAAAGCCTATTAATGCTGTGTATGCTGTATGGTTCCCAGGGTGTAGCAGATGAACTTAAAAGCTTAGCAGTAAAATAATTAAACTGATGGCTAAATATGCCACCTTCAAGGAACTGAATTATGAAGAAGAGATAGGACTTAATAGCCTCATGAGGAATGTAAGAAAGTTGCTAAATCATCCAAGGTAGTTTAGCAAGCTGGCAGATGACTTGCCCAAAGGCAGGGGGACTGCTGTGTGGTAGGGCCTGCTGTAACATAAAAGAACATGCTAACGTATTGTCTGGAGGCAGAGTGAAAAGAAGGAGGTAAGTGGAAAGCAGATAGATATTCTATGATTATTATCTATGTAAGCTTTCTCAGGAGCAGTGAAGAATTTTACCTCCAGAATGAGGATGTGTTCATACTGGTTTTACCTCTGTTAATATTACATCTCTTTCTTATGTTGGGTAATTTCTTTCTCTTAAGATCAATATATTTATTTATACTTTTCTAGTTTAATATCAGTGCAGTTCAAGATAACATTGTGTTATCTCTGGTTCTGTGCTGAGAACTCAGTCCTGGTTCTGACAACTCATTCTGTCCATAGACCAGTCCCCTTGCTCTGTCAGGGAGATTGGGATAGGTGATTTCTTGTGGTCCCTTCCAATCCATTACATTTTATAATTCTGTGATAGACATAAGAGTGTAAAGAGAGAGTAATTATAAAAGGACTCACCACCATTGCCTTTCAAGCAATGTGCAGAAGTGCTTCAAATTGCAGGAGGTAAGAAATTAGGGAAAAAAATAGAATTATACTGTCATTGTCATCAGATTGTCTTCTAATATTAGATACTTACCTAGAAAAAAAGCAGTGCAAATAAAAGAATTCTGCTGAATTCTGTGTGCTATGACTAACAATGAAGTTTACTTGTCACACCACACTGAGCCATGCTGAGTTATAGCATTCTTTGAACCAAGTTGCTCATTTAGAATCAAAATGTTTCTAAGCTTAACACTACTAAAAATGAGATTTCGATTTTCAGTACAGAGGTAAAGAAAACCCCACACACCAGTTACTCAATGGATCTGTAAAAATGACGTTGTTCATTGCAATTTATGCAAACCTGTTATCATAAGGGTGTGACAGTGTCCCTTTAGCATTTACTTTTATTTTTAAATTAGAAAGATGTGAATTATACTTGATTTTTTTTCCCGTAAACACAATTTCATTATAAAGTACTTGACATTTATTTGAAATAAAATTATCCACCATAATAGCAAAGAAATATTACTATACTATTGGATTAGATTCAAAGAAGAGGGGGAAATTCTGTTTCTGAAATGTTGTCAGAGATTAGTGAAAATTTAATCTGGAGTTTTGTATGTAAATTATTTCCTAATTTCCTGAAGCTAATGTTTATATAGCTACCTTGTTTGTAAAATCACCCCAAAAGTAGTATTTTGAAGTAATTCAGCTGTTTAGAACTCCATTTCCTGTAGCAATTATGTTTTATTATTCTGTTTTTTCCCTTTATACTTAAACTCTACATGATCTAAGCACTTCTTGTTGAACTGATTATCACTTTTGGATCCAAAATTAAACTCCTTACACTGAAATAGTAATTTGAGCATAGGTGAGTCCATTCATATTTTTCTACTGAGTCATAGAATAAATGCTGAGTTACAGTCCGGCCTTTGATTGCAATGACATGCCAATGATTTAATGATACGCTATAAACAGAACAAAACATCTTGCTGTGAGGTAAAGACAGATGTGCCCAAAATTAGGTTTGTTCATTAGAATGAGTTCTTTGCCCTTGTATTTCAGTTCTTACATCCTACATAGAAAACGTAGAAATATTTTTTTTGCTTTTTTTTTTTTGGTGCTACCTCTTGGACAGTTTTCTCCAATAATGAAATTTAGCTTCTGATGCCAGAGAGTTGAACAACCTATGGTTTAAAAGAAGTGCTAAGAGTGTTGGTTGTTCTTTGTCATGTTCAGGCAACAGTCTTCCAAAACTTCATGCTTTATGCCTGAGGCATTCCTTTATCCTTTTAAAGAAAATTTCTCTGTGAGTACAAGACTATTCAGTTATCTTACTGGAAATGGTTTGGGGTTTTTTGTTTGTAGGCTTGTTTTTCTTTTTTGTTTTGTTAAAAGATATACCATGTCCAGGCAAAAAATATTTTAAACTGTAATTAAACCACACTTTCAGTTGCAGTAGAATTATACTGCTGAGTTTTTGTGGTTTATACAGTCTTGGAATGGGTCAGGAATTTTACAGGCAAAAACCTGTGTTTAATGCTTGAGTATTGTTTATCTTCTTACAGAAAATCTCTTCCGACTTTAGGCAATGGTGTTTTGTGTGCAATTATTTCAGGGGTAACTACTCCATTTTTCCCTTGACAGACTAGTACTATTAGAGACACCAGTGAAAAGTAACCTTTTTACTTCTTTTTTTTACTTCTGATAACTAATGGATGTCAATTGCATTTGTCTGAGGCACGAACTCAGAAAGTGAGGAAATTACTCTTTATTCCTGTAGTGTAAGCACCATTTTTGTGCTGATTTCTTTGCCAACTTGCATTGCTAATGGAATATAGATCTTATTTCCAGTTGACTTCAAGTTCCTGATTTCTGTTGGCCACACTTTCAGCTGGCTCACATTTAAACAAAATGAACAAACAAAAAAATACAAACCACAAAAATACCACAACAAACAACAGGGAAACTAAAATCCATGTTAAACCACAGCATATTCAAACACAGAACTGGTGAGTTTCCCAAAATGTTGAACTGAAAGTAGTTTGGGAAGTGTCTTCAGAGAAAGTTTTGATTGGCTTTGGAAGTTTGGTTTTTTCAAAGCCCACTAATATATGATTCTATCTGTTTAATAAAAAATAAACTGTGTGTTGCACAAACATTATATTCCTGTTGAGTGAGATCTTCAGTGGGGAAAAATTATTTTATTGCCCCGTCTGTTGTTTTCCTTTGCTACTTTCAAACTCATTGTGTAAACTGTGTGCAACATGTGCAGTTTATTGTTTAATTTCATTGTGTGTTCACATGAGATTCCAACCTGGCAGGGAGAAATATTAGCTGTTTTTGGTAAATGTGGAAGAAAAAAGTCTGCTAGAAGATTCTATTGTATTAGTTGTATAAATGGTCAAAGCTGTGAGCTTACTTCTTCCAATTCCTTTTATTCGCAACAGTGTTTTGGAATAAAGGCAAATGTGGTGTAAAAACAGTCAACAATGAATTTTGGGAAAATGTTGGATGAAGTTGAGAGGGAAAAAAATGTTCTCCTAAATTAATATAAAAAAGGGTGCATACTATATTTTTAAGAAATTTATGGACTTTAGGTTCCATATAAAGATTGGTCATATAAATTGTTAGATAGTATTTTCATTATTGTGTACCCTGTAAAAAGCTATTTTTGCTGCTCACTGAACCTTTCGTGTGGTGCATTGATATCAGGATTAATTTCAGATATAAAATGCACCATGGTGCTATTTGTGTAAAAAACCATTTCCTACAACTGAGCCTTGCATGTGATCAGCCTGGGGACAAAGTCCAAATGCTAAGTCTTTATGCTGATCTTGGTTCACTGCCATATAATTGATGGAAGTGCTTCTGTTGCTAGGTATTAATATAAAGAGCTGAATCTTCTTTAACAAGAAGAAAAATGTTTATTTGTCTTGCATGACTTTCTCCATTCCGATTTCTTTTTCCCCTCTCTTATGGTCTGGCACTGCTCCACTATTTTTGACCTTAAACACTGCTTGGTTTTTAAACTATGCAGTAATTCTCAGTAAATAAACTGGCTCAGATTTTCTAATCTTGCCTGCAATGTCTGGCAGTTTTTGCCTCCTGATTTGTCCAGTCACCTTCTGTTGTGCCTGTTAATATATACTAGAGAAAAAAAATGCATGAAAGTTTTTAATCCCTGTCTTCTCACAGGTCTTTTGAAATCTTGCATTATTTTTTTCCTCAGTTCTATTCTGCTGTAGAGCCTGCTGCTGGAATAGATTTTGGACATGCAGATATTGTACTGGTCTAACATAATTCTGTCATCAGCCTGTGCAATTCTTTGAAGTCCTGTGGCATTCATTTAGGAAACTAATGATCAAAATCAATAATGGAATTATTCAAGATTATAAGTATTTACACACAGATACTAGCCGTTTCTACTGCCTAAGATAGTAGGCATGTTTTGAGAACTCCTTCTGTTTATTCAAGTGATACATGGAAGATAAAACAGCATGATTTTCACTAAGTTGAGGCCCAAGATCAGTCCCCCATTTTTATACATGTTTAATGCAGTAGATATGTGTTAATTGGAGAAACTTTAGCACTGATAGATCTCAGATATACATCAGCAATTTTTTTAGCGGTTTGTGCAAATACATGAAAAACTCCTGCTTGAGACCCAAAATATCTGAACTGTGATACTAACTGAAAGAGCTATATAATTCTATCTCATCTAGTTCCTACCCACACCAATTTTCAGAAAATAGCTGTGTCTCATAGCACTGGTAGGATTGTTGTCTTGTGTGATACTGCTCATTTCTCAAAAATATGTTGAATCTGGAGACTAAAGCATACAACTGTGTATCAATATAATACACCAATGGAGAAAGGCATGATAATGTATCCACCTGTATTGTATTCAATAATTCATTTATGATGAGCTTCACTCCAAACTGCATCTAATATAGGTCACTTAAAAAAGCAACTCTTGAGAACTACTGAATATTTCAGTGATGATGACTAAGCTGTATTTATGTCAAGGAAGAGTTTAAACCTGAAATTTTAAGCAGAGTTCAGCATCGGGTGCATACAGGCTACAAGTACATTGGTAGTATCACATTTGAAAAAGCCCATGGATTGTTATGGTGACTTCTCTGCCAAATTCTGCCCTGATTGATAAGGGATATCTTCTTAATATTGTGTGCACTTGTTTGTTTAGGCCAATATGCATTGCTTCACTTCGATGATAAGAATACGTGAGTATTTTGGAAATCTGTATGGTATTAGCCATGAGAAAAAATGCTACTATATCTATCTTTACTAACTTCTATAATATTTTGTATGTACCTAAATGTGCAAAGAACATTTGGAGTAGAGAGGAAACATCTGAAAAATATTTTGTAGTTCAAAACAGTCTTAAAGTATCTTTTCAACCATGAACCAAGTCATGTTAATGGATCAGTAAGTCAAATGAAATTATGTTGTTCGATTATTAAGCTCAGTTACTATTTTATAAACCAGCGTATGTGTAAAGATACATTGGCAAGGATTCTGCATGAGAAATTATTCTGCAGTACAACAGAAGCAATCTTTTGTGAAAGATAGTACCATCTTTAACTGATAGTATTTGATTCAGCACACTGTTTTAAGCTTTCTCTGTTTCTGCTTCTCCCTCCTCCAACTTTACAAAGAATGTTTGCATTCTGCAGTACTGGGCAGAGAAAATTTAAAGAAGTGACGTATGCACCTCCTTATGTGTTTTAAGTAGAGGGAGTCATGTTTCATGATCTCTCAGTTGAACTTAGTATGCCAATTAGGACACATCTGCATTGGAAACAGATAAAAAGAATTAATAAACTAATGTTGGGTTGCATTTCTTTGCAGACTTTGTTCAGAGCATCATCTTTATTCCTTCCTTACCACTTTTTGCTGGGTATGATCTAATTAGATAGTTATGTATCATACGTGCTATATAGCAGAAGTAAAATGAGACATTGAGACACCTTGTAGAGTAAGTTGTACCTGAACTACAAGAAAAGTGAGTGGAGGATCTTCTCTTTAGGCAAAAAAGCTTGGAACAAAATTCTTTGCAGTAGTGGAAGTTATTCTGGGTACTTCTGGAAGGAGTAGGAAAAAGTTTTGGCAAATAAAATAATTAACACATATTTTGCAACTCATCTATTTATCATTAGTCCTCCACTATATTGACTAAGCTACTTCTGATGTAGTGGTGGTGGGAAGGTGGGCTGAAGTGAATGTTCTACCTTCTTATGGGCAGTTTATTTTCCTCTGTTTACCACTGAGTATTGCAAGTCCTTCCGAAGTCTGAACAAAGTGTTTTTCTGTTCCTCCCTCCTTTAGAGTGACATGCATGTATGGGATATTGGCTACATTAGACTACTATTTCAGTGTCTCGTTGCTTCTACTTTAGAGCTATAACCATGTGATAATTAAAAGGAACTGGATAATCAAACAGGTTATATGGAAAAAGAATGGATATTTTATGAACTGTAGTATTTATCACTAAAGCCCATGTGATTTTATTTCTGTATTTTCACTTTGCTGCTTCCAAGCAAACAGCAATTGCAATAAACAGAACAAAGAGATGTGGTAGTGTTAGTAAGGGAGGATTGAACGTATGCTTAAGTTGCTTCATTTTGTCACCACTTTGAAATGTGGAAAGTGGAAAATAATATTTTGAGATTCTTCTACATGTGACATCAACATCTACAGTTTTTTTACAGCAGCCTAACTAGGAATTGTTCACCTAGGAAACAGAATAATTTCCTCAACCCCACAGCTCAATTGGGAATGAAAGACAAGCTTTCTATTACTTTATTATACCTTTGTTTTAGGTTAATAATATTCATGTTGTAGCCTAATTAGCTTGAAGAACAGTTTTCCCTGAATCTATCAGTTGCATGGGAAAACAGATATTACTCATGAGTAGAGCTTAAAGCTCCTGAGACTAAAAAATGTTTCTGTGAAACAAATAGTACTTAACATGAACACTTGAAGTCAATGGGAATTGGGAGTACTATGCTCTATTTAGAATATGAATAGTATTTCACAGAACTGGGACCTCATTTCATCTGTATCCAGTAGAAGAAAGACAAATAGTTCATATATCTTCATCTCCATTGTTTGACAGACCTCGGTTGAGTTTTTGAAATTTTTTACTGCTTCATGGTAATGGAGACTGGAGCTATTAAAAAGAAAATTTTCTATTTTAAAATTTATAAATTTATTCTCCTCTCCAGATTCGTGGTCTGTATTTAACTTACATCTTTGGATTGAAAAGGAACGGGAATTCTTTTTTTTTTTTTTTTTACTCAAGTAGAGGAATGAAAAGAAAAAAAACAGAGTTGTTTTGTTTTTAAGGTTCTATTTCCTGTTGCCTACTATAGAATTCTTGTAATAAATTAATTGATTTACACCAGGCTTTAGAATATATACTATTCCTGCATTAAAGGGAGTAAGCTTTGACTAAAAATAAAATAATTTAAAAGGATAAATCACTCTTGCTGCTAATAATTAATTGCATGAGAACTTTGCATTTTAACATGTCTTAAACTATTACAATTTATTATAGAATCATAGAATAGTTTAGGTTGGAAGAGACCTTAAAGATCATCTAGTTCCATAGCCCTGCCATTGGCAGGGTCACCTCCCACTAGACCAGGTTGCTCAGTGCCTTGTCCAGCCTGGCCTTAAACACCTCCAGGGACGGGGCATCCACA
>VZTY01011068.1:81515-101909 GCA_013400935.1 Turnix velox
GTGCAGGATCTTACACTTGGCCTTGTTGTACTTCATGAGGTTGGCTTGGGCCCACTTCTCAAGCCTGTCATGGTCCCTCTGGATGGCATCCCTTCCTATCAACTGCACCACATAGCTTGGTGTCATCTGAGGTGGAGAAGTTATTGAGTACTTCAGCCTTCTCCAAATCCCCCATGACCAACTTTCCAGTGTCCTCTCAGAATGGGCCCACATCTCCCTTAGACTTTCTCTTGTCATTCATGTACTTGTAGAAGTTCTTGTTATTCCTCTTTATGTCTCTGGCTAACTTTAATTCTTTCTGGGCCTTAGCTTTCCTAACCTGATCCCTGGCTGTTCCGACAACCTCTTTGAATTCTTCCCAGTTAACCCTCTCTTGCTTCCACTCCTGATACACTCTCTTTTTGCCTCTAATCAAGTCCAGAAGCTCCTTTTTAAGGAGCTCCTGGCATTCTTGCCCATCTTCTTCCTTGGGATGCACAACTCCTGGGCTTGGAGGAGATGGTCCTTGAATACTGCCCAGCTATCTTGGGCCCCTCTTCCTTCCAGGACTGTTTCCCATGGAACCTTGCGAAGGAGGTCCCACTAGAGGTCAGAGTCTGCTCTCTTGAATTCCAAAGTTATGAACTTGCTACGCACCTTCTTGGATGCCCTGTGGATAATAAGATCTACCATTTCATGGTCACTGCATCCGAGGCTGCCCTTGAGCTCCACATTACTCGCTAGGCCCTCATCATTGGTGAGAACAAGGTCCAGCATGGCTCCTCTTCTTGTGGGTTCCTGTAACATTTGGAAGAGAAAGCTGTCATCAATGTATTCCAGGAACCTTCTTGACTGCTGGTGCCTTGCCATGTTTTCCCTCCAACAGATGAGTTAATTGTGAACATGAAAGTTTCTATCTGTTGGAAGAGGGCATCATTCACTATTCCTTCCTGGTCAGGCAACCTGTAACAGACTCCCACTACAACATCTCTCTCCCCTGCCTTCCTGACCCATAAGCTCTATAGTAGCTCCTCATCTGTTTCTGAGCAGAGCTCCATGGACTCTAGCCACTCATTAATATAGAGGGCAGCCTCTTCTCCCCTGCCTGTCCTTCCTAAGGAGTTTGTACCCATCCATTTTAACAGTCCAGTCATAAGAACTATCCCCCCATGTCTCCGTGAGACCAATGGCATCATAGTATTGTATGTATGCATACATCTGCAACTCTTCCTACTTGTTCCCCATACTCTGTGCATTAAGATACAGGCATTTAGGTTGTACCCTTGCCAATGACAACTTACCAAATGGAACACCCTTTTTCTACACTATGTATGATCTCTTTCTGCCCTTTGATCTTAGCCCATCAGTAATGTACCCATTGCAATCACCTCTGTGGATGCCCAGATTGTTTTATAGGTCCTCATCAACACAGGCATCCTCCTCCTTGACTTCTGGCATTTCAAAGCACTTCCTCAGTGGTGGAAGCCCAGCTGCAACCCCATCTCCACTCAAATCTAGTTTATTACCATTTGAAATATTTTTGTTTTTAAAATAGTGCTTAATGACAAATTCTGATCCGATCTGCATTTTATTTTAGAAACAAATGGAAATATCCAGTAACATCTCTTGTGACATGATACATGGTATGTAGTCCTTGCTCATGCTGAATTATTATGTCTTTTGGTAATACATCATTCAGTGAAGGTGTTTGTGACTGAAGTTATATGAATCTGAGATTAAATGAAATTGAGAGGGAAAGAGAGGATGTAAGCTGCCAGATTTACTCACCAGATGAACTGGATGGTTGGCTGCCTTACAGGTCTGCAGACTGTAGGAAAAAGTTGTTAGCTCTGACATGCACTTTGTTTTTCTGCTGTGAAATATTTAGAGGAAAAAGTGCAAAGAAGTGTCTAGGGACACTAAATTTTCAGAACAGTTATGAAGAAGGCATTCAGGCTCTGTTTTTATGCTGCTCTCTCATGTACTTGGTAAATCCATGTGCATATAAATTAAAGTTGTTATATCCTAATCTGAAAAATTCTGAAATCTGTGTAGAAAATGGAATCCCCGGGAACATTATACGTATATGCATGTTTCTGTACATCAATGTTTTCTTTTCCATGAATAGTGAAGTGTAGGAGTGTGAATAACTGAACTCTCATTTTCAAAGAAAGCATGTAATACCATGATTGGATGTTTTATGTTCATTCTGCTGTTGAGGTATGTTTGTGTCAGATTATGCCATTTGCACATGGAGTAAGAGGTTTTATTCAGAATATTTTGCATATTTCTCAGAGGGAGTAACTTTACTTCTGCTTTCTGGTTTTGTGGTTCACTTTTAGCAAAATGGAATGTCGTATCACTCCAGAAAAAATTTCTTTGTTTGTTTTTAAATGTGAATCCATTAATGTTGTTTATTCACAGACATGTTATGATATGATAGTGGTTACAAAAAAACTTTTTCTTGGTTGATATTACTTAGTCAAAATTGCAAGTCCTGATGTTGAAACCAAATTAGGGAGAGAGAATATTTTTTCATTATTTTAGAAAAAAACAAAACACCACCACCCCCCCTTTCCTGTCACTTTTAAAGATAACATTCTGGTGGAATATTAGGTATATTTGAAGTTGGAGACAACTTCTTAGGAGAACACATGCTTTTTGTACATTCAAGGAATGCTGTTTAGCCCTGGTAGCAGCTACCAAATTCTTGTGCTCCACTGGGGCATAAGCAATCTTCATAGCAAATGAGCTGTTGTAGTTCACTGACCATAACTGTCATCCAAAGGAAATTGTGTAACACAGTGTAAATATTTGGTGTGCTCTCCATATAGCTAAGTGATCCTTTAGTTCTGCACATAGATAAATTTGTATGAACAGTAAAGTACTTTAAAAAGAGTTTTCCCTCGGTCATGATGGTGGCTGAAGTCTTGTCAGATATGTCTGGGGATGAACTTTGAAAGGCATCCTGGTAATGGTAAATTCTAAGCAACACTGCAAATGGCAAATGTAGTACATGTATGTATTTGAATAACTTTCCAACCAAGTCCTTAAGTCTCCTTTTAATTATTTTTCTGGAGATTTACCTTGAGATTTAGGAAGTTATATTCAGATACAACGATACTGTATCACCTACATCTGCTAAGCATATTTAGTTGTTTTCATCCCCAATAGAATCTGAAGAAAACATCACTGACTTCAACCTGTGTGTCTATTGTTACTCTAATGCTTCCTGGGTAACCACAGGAATTGAATAAAAAGGATCAGAGGAACTCAAGAATAGCTGCAGCAATTCTGATCTCATTTTAAAATGATTTTGCAATTACTGCTGAAGAATAAGTCATTCAACTCTACTGGTTTTCTACTGCCTCACAGCAGTAGAAATACTGTTGTTTTGATGTGAGTTTGGATTGTGCATGCAGTGCTGGAGTGCTCAGACAAGTCACTAAAGCTGTGATGGGGAGAGCTCTGAAGTATTGGCATGGTGAAGATCGTAGCACCGTTTCTAGATCATGCTTTCCATTATAATTGCAGACTGCAGGCACTTTTGGAGCTGATGTTGCTGGTCTAAAACTTCACTGCTCATTGTCATTCTTGTTTCACTGAGGTGAGTTGGGATGTATCATGCACTGGTTATATAAAAGTGGGAGTCCACGAGAGGTGATTATAGTGCAAGTGAAAGGTTTGCATAGTCTTGTGCACTACAGCATGTGGGCTGAAAAGCTCATGTCCATTTGCTAGGCTCTCATGAGAGAATTTTGACTTAAAAGCAAGAGAACAAAAGCCCTCCACCCAGATTTTACTGTGTTTCATTGTATACTTACCTAATTTTGGAAATAACAGCCCTGCATTCAAAATACCTGAACCTCTTGGGTTTGTGCTGTCCCACCCACTCCTGCATGAGTTACAACCAGTAAAAGAAAGATTGATTTCCATTGGCCATCTCCCATACATGGAGATTAATATTAGAAAATAATATTTTCTCTCTATCTTTTTTCCTATTCCCCTTTTAATTAACAAATTAGAACTCAAAAAGGAGATAAATGAAAATATTTGAGATAGTATCTAATGACTTTTTGTGTGGCCAAATCAAACTAATTTTAAACCCCTGACAGTAATTTCTGAAAAGTCATCAAAGGAGCAAGAAAAGACTATAAATAGGTTGTTCTTTAAAGAAAGAAACCCCAACAACTGACCACGAGAGAAGTAAATTATCATGAAAAAAACAAGACCAAGGACTTAGTCTTGGTACCAAGACTGACCTATTCAGAAACAGTCTGCATGCTTCTGTCGCACTGTTAACCCTTTATTACTTTCCAAATTTATTGCACTCTTTCCCATTGTTTCCAGTGGAATGGTTTCCAACCCTCTCACTCTTCCCTGCCCTTTGCCTCTTTTTGTAATAGTTTCTTAGGTACCCAAATGAATTATTTTCATTAATTTTCTTACTTCTGTTCATCTTCAGGTTGTTTCAGGGAGAAATTTCATGTTATAGCCTTGATGATCTGCTGCTTTCTCTATCTTTCCAGATGACTGGTCACTGCCATTCTTGAAAAGTAGTGTCCCTTCCCCTTTCCTGAGTCTAGAGTTTATGTGATTTTCTGTAGGAATCCCTGAAAGTTGCATCTCCTTTTGTTTTGCTTTTTTTTCATAAGAGCAAACTGTTGTTGCTCATACCCACTAACTGTGATTCTGTTTTCAGCATCATTTTGTCAAGCGTTTCATTACCAGAATGTAAAAGTGGGGGCTAAAAGAAATGGCTGCTGCCATTAATTTAGTTGACGCTTAAAAATAGAAGAATTGTAGTAAATTCTTGATGGAGTCTCTTTTTTTTTAATGAACTCCTGTGTTTATAAACATATTTTTTATTCAAAAAAGTAGCAGTAGCAAAAATCATTGACATTTATCCTACGTTTTTCCTGAACCTTGAAAGCTGATCACAGCACTAATGTAGACCTGCAAATGTATAGCTTTGATTCTCTTCTAGGGGGAATAAGTAAAATGGACTATTTAGGAAGAGTGTCTGAATGCATATAAAGTTTTTATTTTTAAAAGTCTTAGTAAAAGCAGCATTTTATGTATTTGCACACATCAAGATGACTTAGAAATTAGCAAACAGGAAAACATAAGACCTGGAATGATAAAACAGAAAGACAGCATGAAATAAGAGAGACTCTTAGTTTTTTGAAGCTATTAATATTCATACTTATTTTAGCACAGGAAATGAGAATAATTTGTGCATTTAGTAACTTTTTAAGTTTTAGGTTTTTTAATTTCTGATGAATTATCTTTTAAGATACAGGTATGGGTCAAATGACCTGATTTCACATGTGTTATATTTCTCCCATGTAGCTCTTCAGAGTTCAGAGAATTTAATTTTACCTGAAGGTAAACAATGCCAGTGGCAGACATTGTGGACCACATTCATCCTTTATGTGATTGTTTTGAAGTGTATGAATTATACCACAAGGAACCCAATGCCTTGAAGGTATTTCTTAGTAAAATGTATTTTAGGGGCAGCTTTGCTGGCACAACAAAAATGCTATGAAGTAAAATATGTTATGCTTACACATATTCATCTACATGGAGATGTAAGGATATTCTGTTTTCTTTGAACAGAAAGTACTACCTTTCCTCCCAAAAACAGAAGGTTTTTTCAATTTAGGGGATTGCTGACCTAGTAGAAAGAACATCCAGCCATTAGAAGGTGATAATTAACTGAAGTAATTTTAACTAACAGCATTATTGGCTGAAATAAAGTGGACATACTTTTGGTTTTGCCTACTGTTCTCACAACAGCTGTTCACTTATAGCCTTTATAATCAGATGCTCATAGATGTATAAACATGAGTATGTATAACCATCGTGCAATCAGGATCACTTTATATAAATATATCATGTTGTGTAGATTGTGCCTTCTTGTGTAGCTGTTAATTAAGGCTATAGCAGGTACTGACTTTAAAAATGCAGTCTTTGTGCAATGTGAATGTGAGGACAGACTTTAATATGTTTGTAGATAGACAAGTGTAATGTGTCAGTTTCAAACATCTTGGAAAAACAGAAGCTGGCCTAACCTTCAACTGGTTAGGAAAAGTTTGAAGGAAGATATTGTTTGTACTATTTCTCAGTGAAAGTGTTAGAAGTACTGAATTTTCCTTAAGAGTAACATTGTGTATGCTTTTACAGAAAGCATACTTGTTTACTCCTGGAGGAAACCATTTTCTTTCAGATACTGAAGCTGATCAATAAAGATGGATTAGCATGATTGCAAATCCTATTCTAACTTAATAAGAGTGTAACTTCATTATAATGCTTCATAAATCAATCTGTTAAAATTGACCCAAGCCACCAGTTGTTTCAGGCTGCGGCTTGGACATTCTAAAACAAGGCTGGAGAGACTCAGTATGCCTTTAAGCATTTTGTGAAACTAAGACCAATAAAACTTTAGTGATGTACACTTAATAACATACTTAACCAGTTGTAAATGGAAATGTTGTGGTGGATTAGCTCATCTAAAATATTTTCTGCTGTTTGTACAGGAAATCAGAAGCCAAGACTTGCTGAGCTATCCATCCTAACCCCTTGATTCAAGGGGACATGGACTTGTCAGAGAGGTTACAGAGGAGGGCCATGAGGATGATCAGGGGGCTGGATCACCTCTCCTATGAGGAGAGGCTGGGATAGTTAGAGCTGTTCAGCCTGGAGAAGGCTGCAAGGAGACCTCATAGTGGCCTACCAGTGAAGCTGGGAAGGGACTGTTTGCTGGGGCATGTAATGGTAGAGCGAGGGGCAATGGTTTAAAACTAGTGCAGAGCAGGTTTAGATAAGACATTAGAAAGAAATTCTTCACCGAGAAGTTGGGACACTAACACTGGTTGCCCAGAGAGGTGGTGGAGGCTCCATCCCTGTAGGCATTCAAGGCCAGCTTGATGAGGCTCTGAGCAACTGATATAGTGTAATATCTCCTTACTCACTGGAGGGGGTTTGGCTAGATGATTTTTGAAGGTCCCTTCCAACTCTGTGATTCCTCTTGAAAAACTGGAGTGGAAGGAAAAGAGCAGCAATTAATGCAGAGGAAGTGATTACCTGGTTAAGAAAAAGTATTGACACCAGCAGATGGTTTTGTTTACAGCTTTTCACTGATCAGTTACTGGGGACATAGACATGAAGTACGGAAACCGTGATTGCAGTCTGGTTCTGTAAACATTTAGACTTGCCCATTAGTGATGCCTGGCTGAGACTTAAAAACTACTTTGACTCAACTAGCCCAGTACAGCAGGTGCAAAACTGTGTGAAAGCTGAGGATGCCAGTCAAGTACTCTGTGGTACAATAACGTTATTCTTTCTAATTCTCTTTGCATTTTATCAGTAATGATAGGGCATAGTCAGCATGACAGCCTCAGCATCACATTCCTAAGTGCCCAGCTAAAATTCCTAGTCCACCACTAATATATATGTAGTTAATAATATTTCATTCTGTGCTTTTTTCTCCTTTTCACTCAGTATTCCAAGGCATTGGCTGGAAGGAGTTGGGTGGAGAGAAATTCAATGAAATATAAAAAGGGCAAGTGTTGAGTCTTATATATGGACAAGAACAACCCCATATATCAGTAGAAGTTGAGGACTGAGTTGTTAGAAAGCAGTGCAGAGGAAAGAGACCTGGGGGTCTTTGTGCATAGCAGAGTGAGCATGAGCCAGCAGTGTGTCCTTGTGGCCAAGAATGCCAATGGCATCCTGGGGTGTATTAGAAGCGGTGTGGTCAACAGGTCCCATCCAATTCCTGACATTTTGTGATTTTGTGAAATGATAAAGGAAATGTGCTTGCCTATATGTCTTTTGCATGCAACCACCTACCTTCATAATAATTACTTTTAATGTGTGTGTATGTACTTATGTGTATACATACACATACATTTACATATATATAAACAAATATTTGTGTTTAGTGAAGAACTTTTAAGTGATTCTGAAGTAC
This sequence comes from Turnix velox, assembly GCA_013400935.1. Classification (NCBI taxonomy): domain Eukaryota; kingdom Metazoa; phylum Chordata; class Aves; order Charadriiformes; family Turnicidae; genus Turnix; species Turnix velox. The sequence goes on from VZTY01011068.1 coordinate 89,470, forward strand.
AGGAAAACTACAGCAAGATGTTCTTTTTTAGAAAACTTGTTTAAATGAAGAAAACAGATTTGAATTTGAATCTCCTTACTTCCACCTTCTGCTTAACGCAAGAAGGGGCTGACATTCATGACCAATGTGATCAGCCAGAATCCGTTTATTGAGAGCATCAGACAATCTTATATACAGCTATGGTTAACCATGCCCACTACTCACTCCGATTGGTCACATGTTACATCCATCAATGTAGAACCCTCCCCTTGCTGTTTCTCTCTTTCCTCCTTCCGGTACAGTTGACCACGAGTTCCTTGTTCACTAGTTCCTCGGCACCTCCCCCAGGCCGCCAAGGACATCACGCGGCTATGACTCCAGCCTGGCGAGGTCTGCCTCAGGCCTCGATCGCTGTCTTTGTCTTGCTCCGAGAACTTGATGGCAGTCGTTAACTCCCTAGCCTGTGCCCATCCCCCAACATCTGCTAATCAATTATTTTAAAAAATCCAAATAATGAAAAGTTTATAAGAATAGCTTTGAATTGGTTTTGTCTTCTTGAATATGGGAGCCTTGGAAACTAACTTACCTTCTTGCATTTGTCTTTTTTGCGAAAAGAAGGGCAACTAAGTTTTCACTATAATGTACTCGCTTCTTAATGTAGCAGGTGGTATGATTTGAAACAGGTTTGGTAAAAACATCTAAATAAAATAAATCTGAATAAAAAGACATTTGATTTTTTAAATTGTTTTCCAATGCTTGGCATTCTTTCATATGATAAATTTATTTTTTGCTGTTTCTTGTCTGTTAGAAACTTGCAAAATAGGCCCTAAGTCAATAAACTTCTGTGTATTGAAATCTGAAAGGAGACAGAAGAATTCAAAAGAGTTTGATCACTTTATGGGAACAATCATCGCCTTTTCTTAGATTTTTCTATTTACAACACATGCAACAGATGGCAAGATTTGACAAATAAAATCATGATGTATATGTTGTCTGTTTATGTATTAGTTATGCATGATTATTGCTCAATTTCCATGCACTTGTGCTCTAGCTGAGGGCTTACTAATGTCTACACAAACACAATCAACAGAGGTGGTTTAATGTGAGCAGGGACCACTTACCTAGCTTTCGTCTCCTGGGCACACACAATGATACTTACTCAGCAGACAGATTATGTTTTAGCTGACCTTGGCAATATTGTAGATGAGTGAGGGTGGTATTAAACAATGTCTTGGATTTATTAGGAATGAGTACACTTGCCTTAACCATCTGGAATGTGTATTTGTTTGTATGTGTTTTACTGCCCTAGTTCAAGAAAGCAAAAATTTAAGCAGAAACTTCTGCATTGCAAGCTACCTTTTGTCTTCCCACACAAAATATTTTCACATGAGTTCCATTACTTGTCTATGATATCTATTCTGAAATTCCAGTTCTTTTTTGTTGTTGTTGCTTTTCCCACTAGAGTTTGGATGCTTCTTTAACTTAAGATCATGTCTTCTCCCAGATGCCATTTATTGGGCTCCAACTGTGCAACTCACCTTATACCCTCTGGTTAAGGAATACAGTTTAAAAGATCTAGGTGTAGTCTGAAATAACATTTTGAGATTAGTTGAGCTGTATGTAGTATGAAGGGTGGCATTTTCACAATCAGTATGTTTCACATCTGCTTCCTTCTCATCTACCCAGGGAATACAGGAACCTCTGACTCTATCATGCATTGAAAGTAAAAAGAATACTTAGAAATGGCTATTCCCCTATAATGACTACTTTGAAATTACTTTAAGAATCACAGTATGATTTTAAGGATAGACATAAATCCTTTTGTTTAACTGTCATATGCTATTTTGTTTCTCTTTTATAGTTTTGTATGTATTTTAAAGTCAATTGAAACCTGATTATATGAAAGTACCATTTCTGTATCAGCTTATCTAGTAGTTTTCCAGGGGATAGACTAACCTTTGCTACTTCTTTTGAACTGCATAATATAGCACTGTGGGAGTTAGCAGTGTAAACTTGAAGGTGTTCATTAAAATGTTGAATTATGAGAAGTGGAAGTAAATATTTAATGTCAATGGTGCTGCAAAACCAGACTGAATATAGTCAAGTATCTACAAAGTCTGTTATCCTGAGAAAAATACTCTGTATGCAAAACTTTGAGTACATTTCAGTAGAAGAATAAAAATAGACTACCTTGAGAGTTACACATGCTAGTAATCTTAATTGTTTAAAATTCATGCCTTATTGTCTAAGTGATCCAAATTTGAAGAACTGCTTATGAATTTAATCTGCTTTGGGTCACATCTCACCAGAACAACGAATAAAACTAGTCTTTCATTTTCATCTCATTTCTATATGGTCATAGCCCATTTAAGTACTATTCCCTATCACTTCTGAAGTGAGATGTGTCAAATTTAGAGCATATGGTATTTCAAACACATATATTGGCAGCAATTTGTAACAAAAACATTTTTTTACAAGGATGAGAACTTGTTCCTTATTTTTTACAAATTGAGCCTCCTATCCTCAATGCATTCTTGCACTGTATAGGCAGAATGAAGTGTACCATAATCTGTATGGTCTGTATTCTGTTTTCAGAGTGGAGAATGTATTGTGTCTCTGAATGTATTGAGAGTAGAGAATATTGTGTATATAGCAAGAGAAAGACTTTCCTTTACTGTTACCTTTCAGCCTTTTGCACAATACAAACAGTGGGATGTTCTGAAAATTGGCAGCCATTTCAGTGTAAAAGTTCAGAAGCAGAAGGTAAATATTTAATAGCAATGAAGTAAGAAAAGTTCAGGACCATCAGATAGCTACTTTTTCTTCAGTTGATTGTGAAAATTCAATTTCCTAGATATTTTTCAGTGCAAGTATAATAAAGGTTAAAAAGTGTAGATAGCAGTTATGAAAAAATAGAACTGATTTAGAATATAAGTTTTAGCAGATTTCATGGGTTTTACCATGGATGCATGTGATTTTGACATAGGAGATAATACAGGTAGTCACACAAGTTTCTTTTTTAACAGTGGTTTACAAAACTGTTGCAACTTTTTAGAGTTCTTTACTTCTTGTCTCTCTAGTTTATTCTGCTAGAGAGGCAAAACCGTGCTTTATTTGCTCCATTCCTGCATCCACACCCTAATTCCAACTGAACAGAGGAAACAAGACCAGCTGCTCCACTGGGGCATAACAGCATTTGTTATCTGGGACAAAAGTTCTGTAAGAATTTGCATGACCTTGTATATATAGTTTTTAGATCAATAAAGCATCTGTTAATTTGTTAGGCGACAGGAGTCCTTACCTTATCAAAGGAAATATAGCAGTTACCCCAATGCAAAATCGCCTGCTTTGCACTGGGTCATCTACAAAGGCAAAGTACCATTTATTCAGTTTGTTTGTTGCTCTAGGGAAGATGTTGTTGTTGTTTCTTTGATTAAGTCTGGTTTTTTTTTGACTGAAGGAAAATTCTGCAACTTACATTGGTGTTGCCATTTTTAATTTAACTACCTGATAACATTCTACTGCATGCCCTGAACCTGCCTACTCTATCTTGCTGCTGCTATTCCTTCAAAATAGTGGTGTTTGTAAAACTACTAGCTTCATAAAGCATGTATGTTTTCAATAAGAATCTTGAGATACTAAAGGACATTATGTCTCACTCAGTTTCATTTACGAGATCAAGCTGATTATACAGCTTGCAGTAAACGGGAAGAGCAGATATATATGGAGAAAAAAATGTTTCCTGAAAGACTTCGTGTTTACCTATTCCAAGCAGCTACCATATGTAAAATCACAGCAGAAAAATTCTTGGAAGTAGTTCTGCTGATTCCAATTATTTATGGCTCAGCATCAGTAACTTGGAAATTAATTTGTCCAATAATGAACTTTCTGTTGATGAGATAGATAACAAATGACATTATAATATTCAACAGCAGCTACTTGTTTCAGTGTTTGAGGAAGTTGCTGTGAATAGTGTTTGTCTCCAACATTATTTAAACTGATGAATATTGCATATGGCTTGATCTTAGAGCAGTGAAACACAAGATCTGACAGGTTAAAATGCATTCCATATACCAAAGACTAATAGAGGTTAAGGGTGTTTGTGTGTTGCAATTTTCTTCACACGACTGTAATGTGGTAGTCAAGCTACAAAGATTATGTCTCTTAAAACAAATTGCTTGTGTGAGTAGTATTAGAATAGCACGCAAATGAGAAGCTTAGGAAACACCCTTTTCTCTTTCCTCTCTGTAGCAATCCTGAAATGCAAAAGTGTACAGACAGACCCACTCAATTTCTTAATGAAATGTTGTCTAAGAAGATAAAATCTCTCTTTCTTTATCGTTAAATAGTTACTTTTCCCTCACAGAAGATAATAAGCAGTGCTCTTTCCTTTGTGAAGATCTAAACTTATAGCTGCTATTTCACACTTTAACTTGTTTTCTGCTCTTTCAAAAAAATATAACTGATGTGCATATGCAGTCTACCAAAGGAGTCTAACACTTCAGTTATAATTAGAAAGGGTCAACTGCAGCTTATTCTCTCAGTATCTTGAACAGTCAATTCTTTGATATTTGTGGCAAGCTTAATTGGTTTGTAGAGCAACTGTGTTGCAGATGCATTAGGCTGCCCTATTTTTGCCAGGTTGATTAAGTTAGATTAAGCATTGTGCAAATGCAGCCATGATGCCTTCAAGATCGAACTAAGTCTAGGACAGTCTTACTGCTTTAGCATGACATGAGAATGGAGTTAATAAAATCCAAATCCTTCAAAGTTTTTTGCTTACACCAAGTGTCTTCTACTTCATGGTATACTTTAGGTCTATTTTGATGGAGTACACAGATACCTGAACGATTCTTTAGAGTTATAGCCACTCTAAACCCTTGACTTTAAGCTGTAAGCACCAAAGGCAAAGGAAGATCCATGAAAAATCTTCTGGTTTTCATTTCTTCTCGATAGTATTTTTTTTTATCTACTCTCCAGAGTATTTGAGTTCTTTAGAACACAAGCAGTGAAGAGATCCATGAAAAATCTTCTGGTTTTCATTTCTTCTCGATAGTATTTTTTTTTATCTACTCTCCAGAGTATTTGAGTTCTTTCTAACACAAGCAGTGAAGAGGTGATCTGGGAGGACATTTTAAAAATGTATTTAATCTTTTTTGTGTTGAATTTAAAATGTGTCTATATAGCAGTTTAAATTAGTTCTATAATTTGATGCCAGTACTCTCATATTAGGTATTAATAATATCATAACTGTAATAGTTTGACTGTTTCTGCTTGTGCGATCTCAATAATTTTTGTGTTAAATATATTTTGTCATATATTTAAGTTTCCCTTGCAGCTGCCACTCCTAGGATTACCATGTAGCTTAAACTCATCTGTCTTTCTGTCTATAATGTACAGTTATCAGAAAGGAGTGAATAAAATAAGAAACAACAAGTAAATATTTCTGTAGATTTAAATTAATGAGACTTTATTCTATGTCCTGAGAACAAACATTATACTTCAAGAATAATAAAGGGAAAATATTAAGTTCTTAGGAATATTTGTAAGTAATTTGGACTGGATCAAGAAAATGACTGTGATGTGTGGACTTTCAGAGAAATTGTCCCTAAATTCACAGTCCCATGTCAAATATCTCAGCTCCCTATACAATGCATAACATAGCTGAATGAGAATGAATTCTGCAACAATCAGCATGCCACAACAGTCAGTCAGCTATTGAATTAGCTGATGAGAAATTCAAAGGACATTACTGAGACTTTAAGCTCTTTTAAGAGCCTGCGTGCCTGAGTTGCAAAGCAGCTGCAAAACTGCAGGATTGAACTCTTTGCAGGGGTTCTATCAGTGATAGAATTCACTCACATCAAAATGCAGCCCAAAGAATATTGTATTTTTCATTACTTTAAATGCTGCATGATAGCTGTATGATTTTCTAAGAACTGACTGGGAAGACTTTTATGTGCAAGGTTGCTGATATCTCCTGATTCCATAATACTCTTTTCTGTTTCTGAGATCTACGTATACCAAAGGGTTTCCAAGTGAGTGAGGATCACATTTCTGAAAATACTGGCATAAATAAAAATTCTCAATACACCTCAGAAGTTACATTCAAGGCTATAAGCAATTGTTGTGGTGTATGTGGTCACATATGGTATGATAACTATATTCGTGCATATAGAGAAATAGTGGACATGGAAATACCAAGGGGTGTCTATTTCTCTTCCCTCCTTGTGATTACTTTTGAGTTGGATCCTTAATCTGCAATATATAAAAATCAAGGATTCTTCAGTTCTTGATTCCTGAAAGCCTAAGCAAAAGTTAGGTACCCTGTATGTGAAAAAAATGCTTTCCCTTCTATACTTGACTAGTTAGTACTTAGTCTTATCATGCTGATGTTTTGGGTGTGCCACAAAAAGCAATTTGAAGAATTGTACTTCCCAAATAAAAGGTGTGGCAATGTTTTGCAATTAAGAACCTGTGTGTCTGCATTCCCCTTTCTTTATTCCTGCAGAGTGGAACTTAAATGGTAACTGAAAATTGGAAGTGACAAGGAAGCACTTTTATTTTTACAAGTTATTCTGTTCCAGAGACCAATTAACAGAAACAAGGTTTTGAATTCAAAATTACCCACGGTCACAGAAAATAAATTTTCAAATTGGAAACAGGTTTAGATCTTTTAACTGTTTCCAGAAATGCAGCCTGAAATGTCAAAGTTTAACTGTAAGATTTCTGCCTTCTGACAAGGATCACAAGTTTTTTAGGTATGGTTAATGTTTTCCAAGATACCTAGTTTGAGATGCTTCCAGTAAACCTAGTTTCTTTAGAGAGTACCACATACTTGCTCTGTGAAAATTGTTTTCCCTCATGCAATGAGTGGTTTGCTCCATATGTTATTGGTGAAATAGCATCTTGCTATATAGCAAAAAGAACAAAAGCTACCCTCTAAAAACTCTCACTGGCTTTAACATTTCTTTTAAGGGAGCTCCTATGTATTGATACTGTTATTTAGAAGACATTCCAGGATGCCTGTAGGCCTAATGTCTTCAAAGATAGTGAAACAGATTTATTAGGCAGGAAAAAAGTATCACAAAAAATATTAAGCAACAGTGCCTCTAAGAGGATTCATATGCAATAGTTTTCCCCAAAATATATTGTTCTGTTAGCAAATGCCCTATTTGTTTTGCAGGGTTTCTCTGTCTTACTCAGTCATGTCTCAAGTGTGTGAAAATCTGCCGAATCATCTCCTTCCGCAGTTGTGATAAATGACACAAAACCATGTCTCTATTTTGGTTGTTTGGGGGAGATTCTTTGAGAACAATCAACATGGATATCAGAAAGGAGACTTTGAATCCTTGCAGAAAATGTAGTGACCAGATTATAATACTGTGAAGAGCTTTGTCACAACATAGTATTGTGCTGATACCAGGATTCTTCACAGAATTTTCCTCCTTTCTCCAGGTTTGTATTTCAGCATTTTTAAGGAGCATAATCATGCTTAGCATGTCAAAATCCAGTCACTATTAATTACTGTGGTTGCTAATTCTAGCTTGACAGGTGGATATCAAACCACATTATTTGTGTGCTGTAGGCTACACAATGATCTCTTGTTGTAGGGAAGCCAAGAATGATAGGGAGAGAATTATGCTGACTGAAGTTACTCTAAACATGACACCTACTGTGTTTTCAATTCAAGTAACAGCCTGAAAGCATAATTTAGGCTAATGTTCTAGTGTGCTGCATACTATTAGTTGTAAGTAAGTATTGCAATAAAAAACCAAAAAAACCTACTGAGAGAATTTTTTTTAAATGCTACATGGTATCAGTGCTTGTGCAATTTTTTATACTCAATGCCTTTAAAGTATGTGCAATCTCAGCTTGAATGAAGTTACAGCAGTAAAGATAATTCTTAGGATGCAAAACCACAAAGAAAAGAATAATACTGATTTACATTACCCTCCCACATAAGATTTATTAAAACATTTCTGGTATATGAATTAATGGATATCATTTAATATGCAGAGCAACTGTAGTGTTCTTCTCAGACCAAGGCTTGTTTATCTGTGGTAGTGTTGTGGCTCACCTTGATGTTAAAAGTAACAAAAAGAACAGAAGAAAGCTGTTTTAATATAAGAAATGTTGTTACCTTTGCATCATCGTGACCCCTGCCATGTGCAGTGCTAATGGGCCTGTCAGCTCTGTAAATATCCCTATTTCAGGTTACTGGGGTAAACAGCTAAACTTTGGTTTATACAGTTGTTTTATTAGCACTTTTGTCTTGTATGTTTTCCATCTAGCTTATTAAATGCATGACCTGAAGCCTTAAAAAAATAATGGTATTTCTCCTTGTTAATTGCAACATAATTGATTATTTGTCTGCTTTTGGCATGGCATAGAAGGATTGTATCCCTACTGTTCTGCTGTAAGCATGATAACACCATTGCTAGCTTTAATAAAGAATTGCCTGGTGAAGAACAAGTCCTTTAATGAAGGATGTTTAATGAATAGTAAGAGCAAACAAGATGCACATTTCATGGGAGGCTAATCAATATCACTTTGTGTTGGGAGCTTAGTGAGAAAGCCACTTTTTTCCTTCTCTGCTTTGAAAGAGGAAGCTATGGAAACATGACAATAGACATGGTACAAATATAAGTTTACAGCTCTTATTTGAAAGATTTTAATTTCAAATTTGTGCTGTTCATGTATCTTGAGAGTCTGTTGACTGCAGTTATGTTGGAATGGAATACTGAGATGGGGCTGTTATATTATCATCTACAGATTCCATGAATTACCTCCAGTTGTTGAGTGCCAGTTACTAAGCCTGACATTAAAGTCTTTCTTTAAAGCATAAGAACTTTTTTTCTCATGTACAATAGTTATAACAATCAAAAATTCCCTGTAAAGCTAATTCCCACTATGCTTTATGGAAAGTTACTATTGGGTGGAAGACACATTATGGATGAGGATATTAGTAAACCAGTACACTTAATAGTGCAGTTTGCAGCTCTACAGATGATATTAGATGTTCCCATTCTCCAAGGACTGGCAGTTCTCATCTCTTGATTCTAAACCTGTCCACATTAGTCACCTTTTTAGCACATTCTCCTCTATTTTTTTGCAAATATCTCTAATGAAGCAAAAAGCCCTCTGGGTTTAGCTTTTCCCCTCCTATTTAGCTGTTGTTTTATTTCATGTATTTTCTTTATATACTACTTTATCCTAAATCTTACATTTTTGCAGGAAGTAATTGACATTCTACTGACATGCTGGCCTTTAATTTTCAGTCATAGTACTTTTAGTGGTGAAATCTATCTGATGAAAAATTTTGAGTGTTCAGTGCTCTTATGATTTTTCTTATTAGTTGGCTCTGAAGATACCTTATGGATAACCCTGTCTAACTTGTCATGGTATGTTTCTCAACTGCTCTCTATGACCTTAAGCAGATACAGGAGATAATTGGGTGTGTCTATCTCAGAACTGTCCTATTGTTGCTTCTTCAGCAGTTCAGTCAATTCTTCAGCATCAGTTCCTGGTGTGGGATTGACAGCTTCAATATCCATGAGTAAAACTTCTGCTCACAGGGTCAGGTGTTTTTGGCTGCTTTTCCCCCCACATAATGCTTTTAGGCTTCTCTCAAAGTTATCATGTCTGGAGAGCAACATTTTCCATTGCATGTGATTGTGAAAATACTTTCTTTCTTCAGAAATCAAGGATTTCCAAATTCACAATTGGTAGGTGTGAATTTGTTGTTTTCCACACACAGCTCCATAAAAGGACATGAGCAGACTTTCCTGTTGTGGATATGTATAAAAATCTGACTAGTGTGCATACATGCTGAGTACATGTAGACATAAAAAATGAAAAAGAAACAAACTAAAAAAACCCGTGAACTAACTTCTCTTTTGATAAGATTTTGCAATTAATGCTACTATTTTGCAATAAAGGTTTTATGCCTGCTCCTCAGACTTGATACCAGTAAGAATCTTTCCATGTCAGTGGACTTCAAGACTAATTTGCTGTGATTATCAGGGAATTACTTTGTCAGACTTCCTGTTCTCTTTGGCAAGGACAGACCTGTTCATTCCAACTCATTTACTTAATGTGGGATGAAAAGTAAATTCAACAAAAGTGGTCGTAAGCCTCAAGCTTTTACTAGTAACGGTTTGATGTTGGTTCTGTACATACTGTACTCATAGGATAAAACATCACAACTGCACTTTAAAAATGTCAGAATGCTTAATTCATCAAACAAGGGCATTATGGCACTGCAGCAAAGGAAATGCTCATAGCATAGTGCACACTATGTTTTTCAGCCAAGACGTTCAGCAGAAGCATTAAATCAGAAGGTTGTCTTAACAAACCATATTCTACAGACATCAACACAATAGGACAGAGTGCTGCTTTAGAATTTGAAGGCATCAGTACACAGGAAGGACAACCAAGTTTGTGAAGTCTGTTTCTGTTTAAAACCAAAGTTCATGAAACAGAAGAGCACAGATTTAAGTAATGTCAGCTCTTTTTAAGTCTATCAAGGCTACTTTTCTAAGTAACCCTTTCCTCTAAAATGTGTAGTAATGGCACTTTTGGATATTTTATTATTTTTTAAAATTTTTTTAAACCAAATTCACAACTCAGTTATATGCTTAGACACATTTTAGTGAAATGTATTTTATGTAGTATTATATATATATATGTGCAATCCAGAGTATTTATTTTGAACTTTATTTAGAACATCAGTGGTCAGTTGCTCATTTCAGATACTGAGAGTGAGATGTAGAAAAAGGGACAAATCCATTCAATTTAGTGCTTATCTTTTGAAAGTGTTTATTATCAGTGGTGTATTTCCCCCATACTGAAGTGTATAAACAGAGATCTGTGTTTTATAATTGCAGTAGTAATTGCTTGAATTGACAGATCACATATTTGAGCTTTAACACATAAATCAATGAAGCTATTAATTTGAATGTTTAACACAGATTAATAACTGTAAATATAAAATTGGAATTTAAAATTGAAGAACTATTGGTTGTGTGCCATACTTTTATTTTTCTGGTTATTTCAGTCTTCTAAATCATGTACACAATCAAATACTTTTTATTGAAATCTAATTCTCAGCAGAAATAATGAATCTCTGTTCTCTTTAGCTGAGGGTAAAACCATCTGCAGTTTGTGTTTTCAAGTTTGGATTTTGTGTTGTGTATATTTCATCATAGAATGTATTGAGTTGGAAGGGATGTTCAAAGGTCATTTCCAACCCACCTGCAATAAGCAGGGACATTTTGCACTAGATCAGGATGTTCTGAACCCTGTCTGACCCTGTGTATTTTCAGGGATTTCAGTCTACCAACTCTGTGGTCAACCTGTTCCAGTGTTTCCACCACCTTCATTGTAAAATTTCTCTTCCTTCTATCTAATCTAAAGATATGATGCACTTTGGTGAAAGAGGCAAGTCACAAACTTCTTTCTCAAGAAAAAGATGCTGAGCCACCCTAGAAGAAAAACAGATCAGAGGTTTTGTATATGTTTTGGTTGTGCTGTTAAGGATAAATGGAGAGAATGTAGGGAGAAATTCAGAACGGTGATGATGATAGTTTTCCCACATGAATTCTTTGATTGATGGTTTAAAACAGCCAACATAAATGGCAGACAACCAATTTCATGTGGCCCTCGTGAGAACATGGCCAACTAAGAGAATTTGCTAATCAATGTTATCCAGTCACATTGCAAGCATCCAATGAGAAATTGTCCAGTAACATCTTCCAATATTTGACTATCCTCATTGTGACTTATTTTTTCTAATATTTAGTTGAAACTTCCCTTTGCTTCTTGTCTTTTTTCTGAAGAAGTGTCTGTCTTCATCTTCTGTGTATTCTTCTATTTGCTTGTTGAAGGATGCAATGAGATCTGCCCTTGATCTTCTCTTTCTAAGATTAGACAAAATAAAGTCTTGTATCACATGCTTCAGCCCTCCTATAACATGCTGAGCAGATAAGAACAATGTCTTCTCTCAACATGCTGCTGATGCTTTCAGTAGTAGAGCCAGGTATGTGTTTGGCCGTCTTTACCACAGAGATGTACTTCTGCTCCTGTTCAGTTTGTCCAGAAAGGCCCAGTGCTCTAGACCCTTTTCTGAAATATTCAGCCAATATATGTTAAAATAGAAAGAAATTTAATTTTCTATTTTAAGTAGAAATAGAAAGGTAAACGCTAGCATAACTAGCAGAAAATTTCTATCCTATTGAATACAAGTCTGAGTTTACCTGTAATGCTCAATGCTTGTCTAATCATCCATGTACTTGGAAGTAGTAACAAAAAATATGCAGGAAAAGATAGAAATACAAGTAAAGGAAATCAAGCATGGAGAAAAGAGAGACCTACAAAAGGCAGAAAAAGATGTTGCTAGTTTAAGTATTTGAATTGCAGGGATTGTCAGGCAGCCAAGAAGGCCAACCAAATCCTGGGTT
>VZTY01011068.1:108217-123853 GCA_013400935.1 Turnix velox
TTTTTTTTTTTTCTCCTTAGCTCGAATTGGTAATTCTAATTTTTTTTTCTTGGAGACTGTAGGTTTTTTGAAATCAGTACATGTAGTAGAAAAATCTGCATCAAAACATCTTGAGGGAACAAGATGTGTGTGTGTTTCTATATACGTATGCAGAAGTTGTATGTATATGCAGATACTTCGCAGTACAAAAAGACTGCTCACATCCTGAATCTCTGATCTGTAGCTTCCTCCCAAGGAATAAGGATGAAAGGGAAGCTTATTTATTATTGCTTTGTTAGTTTCAGTTGTCTGGTGTTTAGACACTAAAATGTCTGTGTTCTCTTCTCCTTTTTTGTTTGTTTATACGAGTTCCAACTGAGTGCATTTTGGTGAGTCTAGGAAAGATTTACTCTGGAGCAGAATCAACCTTAATAATGTGACTGTGGAAAAAGACTGAAAGAATACAGACACTTTTACTTTAATTGAAAAAAATCTACTTTGTGTTTAGGCATGTAATTACTGATCTCCATTGGAGAAAGTGTGCTTTCTGTAACAAACAGGATTGCTATATAGGGTAGAAGGAATCAGAAGAAGGGAAGTGGTATCAAACATGGAGGTTACGGAGCACCTACTTGGAAGCTCAAGCTCAAGCAATGTTATGGTAATAAAAAATAATATTTTAATGTTATGGTAATAAAAAAGCCCCAGCAGTTGAAGTTTTTAAATTATTTTTCAATTGGAAAAAAAATTAACATTAAGAAGAAACAGTTATGATTTTGGCTTTGAGTAAATTTTCAGGTTGAATTTCAGAATCTTTCAAAATGGAAAGTTCTGTCTGTAATCAGTCAGCTAACTGTATGGAGAAAATAATTGCATCAGATTTTAAGAGCCACAGTTTCTAGCTACAGAAGAATTCTAAATAACAGAGTTCACAGAGTTCTTCTGGCAGTGAACTGTGGGGACAGTAAGTCACAAGGAGATTTCCTTGACACATCAGTGAGAAACATTGCACAGACTAAGAAGTTTCCCAGATTTCTGTGGGGATTCTTTACAGTTAGTGTTGATTTTATTGACATTCTCATCAAATGTATAATGGCAGTGAAATGCTGTAGCAGAAAAATGAGGCTGTTATTGAAACTCAGTGGTACCTAGTCTGGAAAAGAAAGGATTATTGAAATGCGGTTATACCAAAAGAAAATTTTCTTCCCTTAAATGGTCGTTTTTCATATTTACCACAAACTAGTGTCATAAATTCCTCATAAATTCCTATGTTCACAGTTTGGGAATAATGTTATGCATGTTGAGAGTACATGCCTCAGATCGAAGGGATGTGATGCTCAAGAGAGGTAGCAGCTGTTGGCAAGTGGTGGTACCACTTACTCTCTGCTATGTAGTGACATGCTAGGCAAAAAAACTTCCAATTTCCTTTACCTCCTTCCTTCACTGCCCCCTTTCTCTCTGGAGATCCTGGGTGAACAGATGTGGCACAATGTGCTGTTGTTCCTGCTGTGTACATGGCTCACCTCCTGCCCTAGAGTCTATTAACTCCTGATAATGACAGGCACAAGTGGAAGATGGTGACTGACAATACTCAACACCTGCCCCATCTGCTAGGCAGATGGTTGCACATATGAATTTATTACTGCATAGATGAGGGACTTGCTCTGTAGGTAGGGAGCTGCAGAAGACAATGTGGGGAAACACTGAAGAGACAACATCTGCACCAAGACGTGTCAGTGTGTGTTTTTTTCCTTTTTTTTCTTGCTCTCTGTGATCCCACTGGTGCTCCATTTTTGTCGTCGCTGTGTCAGTTAATTAGCACTATGTTTTGGGGAGTTTTTAAAGAAGTTTTATCTCAGTACTCTGTAATGCACCTTAATAGACTGCTTGAAGTTGAAATTTTTCTGTTTGTTTTCACTTTATACTTTACCTTTGCATTTGAAAAAAGGAGAGTAATCTGAATGTTGAAAGTTGCCAACACCTTTTCATGTTATATGTGACTTTTGAGATATGCAGATATTGTTTATAAAGGAAGGAAGAAAATTTGGCAGAGGGACATAGGCCATGCCATAGGGAGTAAATGAAGCATTGTTTCTACTCTATGGGACAATCCATGAGCTGCTGGATCTGCATCTTAGTGGATCATTGCAAAACAGACACAGTAGGGGGTAAGAAACTAAGCTTTATACAACTCTAAATGATTTAGAGACATGCAAAGCTGTAGATGTTATTCCAATTAATGAGATGTTTGCTCTTTAAAATTCCTCCTTTTCATCAAGTTACACCGTTGTGCATAGACATCCATGTTTCATCCTCTAATTTATAATTTGTCAGCTGAAATAAATCAAGAAACACAGTTTATAGTTCCCATGAAGTTTCTTCAGCATGATTACTCTGTTACAAAGAATTAGATTATTTAGTGGGTTGGCAAAATATTAAGGATGCAGTTATTTGGATATGTTTATTTTATAGTGAAGATTTTCCATGAGATTTACTTAGCAATTACTCATTAGTAAAAGTCTCCTAAACACAGGGGGGTTGTGTTTTGGTTTTGTCCTGCCTAATTGAAGAAGTTCAACGTTTATCATAATTTTGGCTTGTCAGGGAACAGAATATTGTCAAAACAGCAAAATGAGACAATGTGAGAAACAAATTTGCTAAACCAGATAGTGATAGTCGTTCAAGTTAATGGATTTCTTTTGCCTGTGAGATGCTATTGAGTGGGAATGTAGCTGTATGTAAGTAAGCTTCCAGAAAGAATAAAAAGTAACATTTCTGTACAAAGGAGCTGGATATGTCCATCAAAGGTAACATCTCATGTCTGAACAGCAATGTGTTGTTAATAAAGTGAGTTTACTATGGTGTACATTCCTTTAAAAAGGAAAACTGTTCTTGTCACTAATGATAATAGCATGGAAATTTGCTAGATTGTGGGTCAGCTGTGACTTGCCTCCGAGCAAACGACCCCCATGCAAGTCAGATTGTGTAAGAAAAAAGTAACTGCCAGCCCAGGGCTTGAACTGTGCTGCACTTGTCTTATGAGCAATATTATTCATGTGTAGACAATACCTGTAAAGAAGAAAATTACAGAAAAAAGATGCAAATCCATTTCACATCTGTGTGTCTTGAAACTGAAATTGCTCTAGGTGCTAGTCAGTAGACAAAAAAACCCTCAAATCAGTAATCCCAAATTGAATTCTAATTTTTACAAGTTCCAAATGAAAGAAAAAGAAGCTTAAACAAAGGGCATTATGCCATGTTTTACCAAGTTTCTATGAAGTGCTGTAGATGTGCTCCCTCTCACCTTTTGTCTCAAAGCAAAAAACTTTCTATTGAAGTGTGTTCAGAAGCCTTTCTCTTCTGTATTTGCTTTTAGAAACTTATTCTATTAGGATGTTAAATGGATTTGACAGAAGAAAAGTAATTCAAAACCTGTTTGTATTAGAATTGTTTTACATTATTTCAAGGAGAAAACATCCCTCCATTTGTTTGGGGTTTTTTTAATGGAAAAGCAGTAAGAAAAGTTAATGTTAATCTCTTTGGAGCAATTTATCCATCCAGCTCTAAGAAGACTGCAAATTTTCAGTTTTCACTGAAAATGTTTCAGTGACATTACACAGGTGGTAGTGGGTTTTGTTTCTTTCAGGCCAGGATGATATACTGATATATTGCATAGAGGTGAAAGAAAATCATTATTACATTGTGTGGTAAGGGGAAGTTAATCTCAACCACTCAAAGTCTAACTCAAGATTTAAGTGTTTTTATTTACAAAAGTAGAAATGTTTTCTTCAACACTGTTATTGGAAGGAAAACCTTCAAGAATCTGAATTAATATTCTAATATTCCAGCACAGGTTTTTTTTGTGTATTTTGGTTGTGATTTTTTGTTTAGTTTGCTTTTAAAAAAGCAATTACTTGAAAAACCAAAGCACTATTATAGGGGGAAAAAAAATTGTCTAAGAAGATTTAAAAGCGCATTCTGCTTTCTTTGCTAAGGCTAAGAGTACTGCTTTTTGTCTCCTACACATTCTTAATCCATGTCCCGTAACCGTGCTCCAAAATATATACTAATGTGCCTTATGACTTTTCATGCCTTTGCTCAACTCCTGCTCTCATACATTTCTTACTGATAATTTTTGAAATAATTCTCAGTAGAGTGAAGTAGTTAGTATGTAAGCAATGAATAAGCAGGTTATTTTTGCACATGTAAGATCAAGCCAAGCACCATTTCTGTCTTCAGTAAAAGACTAAGCATAGGATGCCTGCAAGGAACAAATGTAATTTTTTTGCTGGTTTTATTTTACTAAAATAATACCACCCTGAATTCATTCACCTTTTAATTGTCATGGTTTCTGAGAGTGGCTTTGAGACTGGCCTCTCTTAGATCTGGAGAAGGTATTTCAGTTACTGCCATACCTTTAAAATTCCTGACTTAGAATAGTAAATCGTCTTAGGTACAGTATCAAACCTGATGAGAGATTCTGATAGGAATAATGGAGTCTGAACTACATTCCACAGTCTGTGAAACTACTCTTGGGACTAAGTAGAACAGAATCTATCATCTAAGTTGTAAGTAATGTACATTCCTTTACATTTAGTGTTCCATACTTCAAGCGCCAAGAGAAATAAAACTTTGCTACAGATTTCAAAAATATTATTAATTTGTTGGTACTTAGAAACATTTCTGTATTCTCTATTTAATGAGAATATACAGACTGAGGCATAAAAATTATTTTTGGTGATAATGAGCTGCTTACTGCTGGAGAAAAGTATGTATTTTTTCTGATAGTCATAAGCTCCAATGCAATTATTTTTTTTTCTTTTGTAGAAATGAATTATTTGTACTTTTGCTTATGTTCCTGGTCATTGCAACATGCAGATTCATTTTGCATCCTGCTAGTTTCTAAAAAAAATGAAGCAGCTATAAATAAAATGAACAGACTTATCCAGTAAATAAAAAAATGTCAAGATAGACTGGAAAAGGATCCTTAATTTTGTTGTGCATTTAAATGTTAAATCTTTGGAGCTATGAAGCTATTCAAGTAGATGTCCTTCCTAAATAACTGGGTCGTATGCAAGTTCAGTCACCCAGTTTTGTTACAGGTTCTATTATAATTAGTGGACCCATATTTATTGGATTGAGTTTTGGAATATTACAGATTCTTTTAGCAAATCACAGGTATGTCAAACTTTGGTCCAGAGTACACTGTAAAATGCATTTATTAAGATATGGACAATTAAGTAGTACAGTTTGAATAAGTGGTGTTAAAGTTTCATTTGATAGCAGTATATGAAAAAACTGACCCAACAGAGAAAGCTTGTATCTATATCTACTACTTTAGGCTTTTGTAGCTGTGCTGCAGAGAAATAAATATAGCTACACTGTCATGATAAATTATAAGTTCTCCAAAATGTGTCCACAGAATATGTGACCACAAATTCGGGTTAAAGTCACTTTGTCATACACTTGTTCATAAAGGGCTGAGGGGGGCGGAAAGAGGTGAGACAATTTGATAGAAAACCATGGATTTCAGTTCACAATACTTATCCAATTTTTTAGAAAAAACCAGCAATTTGCCAAGCTGAATGACCATCATGTTTGTTACCATATCTGACTGCTACTTTAAATGTGAATGAATGATGTCAGAATATTTTTGGCTAACATGTTGCTTTACTTGAATGGTGGTAAGACAGCGTTTCTCTATGTCCACAGATGCATTTGTATTTTAGGATTTTTTTAACTAATATTTTTTTTAATCATCTATATCTTTAGTGAAGTGGAAAAAAACATTATTATATCAGCATTTTGTGCAAATGAACTATAGTCTCATTTTACTTTTCCCTCCATCTAAAGCTCATTGCAGAATGAATAGAATGGCTAATATGTACCCATTTTCTTTTGCATGCGGAGATAGTTACACTATTTCCAGCAATAAAATAATTCTTACAACTGTAGCATAATTATGTCATGCTTTTATCAATGTTTCTGAAAGTAACTTACTTTTTAATGTTATTCCTGAAATTAAATTGAACAGGCAAGAAACCTAACATCATTTCTCTTTCCTCCCACTAACCATTGAAAAGAACATACCTATTTATGTGAGGAATTGGTTGCTTTTCTGCATTTTCTTATAAAGACTTAATTCTTCAGTATATATGCACATACTGTTGTTCCACATGTGTAACTTGAGAGTTATTTGTAACAGCAATTCAGTGGGTTTTTTAAAATGCATGATATACTTGTTTAAAAAAACCCAGCAAAACAAGAAAAGAAAAAGCCCACATCAATGATAAAATATAACAAAATCTAGTAAAAGGAAACATAAACTGATAGAGGTACTCCTTTTTAATAGACTAATTAGCTATTAAAATGTATACAGTAAAAAGAAGCTTTAATATAATGACACAGTAATTTTGAAATAAAAACTACCTTTCTTTTTAAATTATACTTACTGAGGTACTGGAATGTTATTGGGTATGAAAAGGGAGATATTTAGATATCATCGCTAATGTTGTGAAGTTCACAACGTTCATGTTGTGTAGTTAAAAGGCCCCCTCAAATGAAGAAAACTGTAGATGATAAATACATTTAACTATGTATTACCCTATCAAGATGTGTTTGTTTTGCAAAAAAATTGAACTATGAGTTATAGAAGATTGCTTATTTTGTGCCAGTATCTGATTAATTTCAAGGTTCCCTCCAAATTGTTTCAATTTAAATGAAAGAATATTTTCTATTTCTTTTGAAATTCAAGATAAATTTTCTTGAAATTAAAACAAACCCCAATGGATTCCTTTAATTCTTTTGTTTTTGCCTCTTCCTGACTAGGATTGCAACTAATTGAAGGAGGTTACGTTTGAAAAAAGCATTCTTATGTTGTTTTGCAAACAGAAACTTTTCAAACTGAAAATCAATGCCATAGAGTGGTCCTAATTCAGATAAAATTGAAGAGAAATACATTCCAGGTCCTGAACTGTGTTTTTTGAAGAGCCTTGATCATGTGGCCTCCTCACAGGAAAAATTCATCCTTCAAACCACTTCAAATTGTTCTAAATAATTGCCACATATTTAATTGGGAATGACTTTGTCCTACTCTCCATCTCCTCAGTTAGTAGCAAGGTCTAAAAGGAGTCTCTTTTTCAATTACTGAACTCAGAATTCATTTTGTCTCCTAATGATTTATAGTCAGTCTGAGTTAGACTTCGGCTTTTATTTCCATTCTTATTTTCCAGATAGAGCAAGCCATATGAGCTTGACTATTTTATATAAACTTTTACTTATGTTGTTTTGACCTTTCTTATTTTTAAAAATTCCATGTGAACTGGAAGAATACTTTTCATTCCATGTGCAGTACATAGATAAGAAGGTCTTCTATTTGCATGAAATTTCCCCTTGTTCTATTAAAAATGCAGGAACATAAAGAAAAATTTAGGCAACATGTCCTGGTTTAGGCCCAAAAGGCCCCCTCAAATGACAGATGCTCCCCCCCTTCTCTCTCAAAAGAGAAGAAAGAATGAGGAGATTTGTGAGCTTAGAAGAATTCCAAACTACTTTAACAGATAATGAAATAATAGATAAATTTAAAAGGAAAATATAAAAAGGTATTCAATGTATACAAAACTGTATCAATCTCCCAGAATGATGATCACATCCCCAGCAGATGCAGGGAGAGTCCCAGGCTGGGGCCATTTCAGTCAGGAGCTGGATACTGGATTTGGAGACAGGAGTGCTCGGATCGGGGTCAAAGGCAGAGTCTTTCCTAGATCTCGGCCATCAAAGAAAGAGCGAAGAGGAGAAGGGCTGACTCTTCAATCCCTCAGCTTTTATACTGAGCATGGGGGAGATGGGATGGGATATTCCTGTTGGTCAATTTTGGATCACCTGCACTGTCCGCTCCTTCTTGCAGGTGGGACTTCTCTTCGTCTTTCCACTTCCAGCTCCCTGGTGGGGCAAATGACAAACTTTCTGACCTTGATCACCACNACAGTATTGCTCCCTAGCTTTTTTGTAGTGGGTCTTGCATGGTCAAAAACCAAATTGTTTCCCAAAAACCAAAGTGTTCCAAGCCAATGCTAGTATCAGAACTTGTGCTTGAATTGCTGAGGTTAGCAAGACACAGGAATACTGTTGGGGTGAGTTGGGTTTCCTTTTCTGTCTTTGTGACTTTGAAATAGCCTTTTCATTCTTGGAGGCATCACTAGCATGCCTCCAAGCACTCTTGCTTGGATAGGCTGGTAGGCTGATAACAGAGTAAATGTATGGAATAGTATTATAGCTTCTGCTGCAACTTTTCTACATGATTGAGAACAATTCATGTGGCTGAGAACTGGAGCTATGTCACATGCTTCTGTAGCCCGAGATGTTTTGAGTGCAACCAAAAAGAAAAACGAAGCACTTGGACTTCAAACACTGTCTTAATTTGAATTTTATTATTTTTCATAAGCCTAACAATACCTGTTAGTTATACAGCCATACATTCACTCCCACGAGGGACAGGGGAAGGAAAGCAATGAAAATCATTTTACATAATGGAGAGCATTGATCAGGTAGGAATATGAGTATATGCACAAACATGAAGTTCAGAACAGCTGAAGGCGGAAAAGCGGTGTTACAGTATGAGCAGATAAACAGGTTGTGTTAGTAATAAAGATTATAAATATCAAATTCTAAAGTGAAATGCTCACAGCTTCGCCATTGCTTACTTTAGCTCTAGATGTGCTCCGAAAATGCTTGATGATGAATTGTTTTTCTATAGATAATATGTGAAATGAGTGGGTTAAACCTTTACTGGAGATCAGACTATCCCAAGGCCTGTTGGTGTATGAACAGAAGCAGATCATAAGACCATTAAGGAAATTATGTTCTTGCTGCTTGAGTACCTGCTGACTTCTCAGGCTGGTTAGGAGCCAAGCATGATGGTTTATAGAATTTGTATTTTAAAGCTGAGTTTTTAAAAATGAGGGTTTTTATGAAATACAAGCAAAGTTTTTCTGTATGCTTTTCTTACTTAATGCTCCTATATTCTGAAAACTTACCTGTCCTGTATTTACAACTCTATTCTTCTGTACAGAATGTGCAGTTATTTATGCAGGTGATACAGCGCCTTTCTAGGTAGTTATCAAATTGTTAATAAAAGCAATTAAAATAGAAAGACTATGAAATGTCCTCATAATTATATGATTATTTAGTGTGCTTCTGCATAAGTGCTAATGAAGCAGATGATAGAGTTTAAAATAAAAACCTACATTTTAAATAAAGATACAGAAGAAGTTGTTCAGTACAAATTCAACTTTGAGACTGTTTTCTTTGCTTCTTAGCTGCAGGAAATTGTATTTTAAACCTTGGGATACTTATTTGATGAACTCAACCTCTCAAGCAACATGGTCAGAAGATCCAAAGGGAGCTATTAATGATACCTAGTTGGACAATAGTTATGCAGCATGCTGGTTTCTTGACAGCATAAGAGGTCTGTTTTAATATCTGTCTACTAGTAAATTCTCCCAATGTGTTAAATCATAATAATTAACCTTGTGTCTAGAATTCTAGATATTAACCTCTTGTGGGAAAATTATTCCCCTAAAGGAATTATTTTTATACTTCATTTAACTAGCGTTTTTGCTTGTCAGTGTAAGGAAAGAAAGCAGATGAATGGAGAATGTGTTGTGCTTTGATAAATAGAGAAAATTATTTTGTGAGTAGAATAAAATATAAGTATGTAATCACTGATAATATCCCTATTCTTCATGTTCAAAACAGTATGTGAGATTCATTAATAATTTAAAGTAGTCTAAATATTTTGCATTCCAAGTATTTATGTTAGTGATTACATAAGCTTAGTTTTATTATAATGGAATAACATTTTGAAAATTTTTCCTAGAGTAACTTTCTTATAAGCTATTTCTTACTCAAATAGCTGCTCTGCATGTTGAATTTTAAAAGTTTCTTTCATAGAATAAGGATTACAGTCACTGGGTTTTATAGACCTGCCAAATCAAAGCTCCATGGCAAAATAAAAGAATGAGCGGAGGTCTCTGGACTTAATGTTTTGCTGCCATAACAGAAGGATTAAACCAGCATACTTTTATTTTTTCTTCCAAATTATTAAGAGAAATTAATCTGATTTCTGCTATTATTCTCTATGCTCTGAGACCTAATACTGTTGAAAGCCATACAAGTAGTCATTTAAGTTATATTTTCTTGGCCACCAAATATAATAAATTGGTGCCTTATCTCAGCAAGTTTCATTGACACTTCTTTCTGGAATACATCTAAGCTTTCCTTTGTTAAAGAAACTCAAATTAACTCAGTAATTCTAAGGACACAGAGCATTCTAGTGATGCCTCCAAGAATGAAAAGGCTATTTCAAAGTCACAAAGACAGAAAAGGAAACCCAACTCACCCCAACAGTATTCCTGTGTCTTGCTAACCTCAGTAATTCAAGCACAAATTCTGATACTAGCATTGGCTTGTAACACTTTTTTTCTTGCTACTTGTAGGCTGATAGGCTGGAAACAGAGTAAACGTATGGAATACTATGATCTTTTCTGCTGCAACTTTTCTGCATGGCTGAGAAATGAGCAAAAAATAAACAGAAAGGAAAATTAACTGCTTCTGCATTGTACAGGGGCCTTGTATACACAAATGAATTTTTTCTATGCATGTATTAATATTCCTGAATGCAATGATACTCCAAGCTACCTAACCAAAAGATACAAAACTATTCAAACAATTATTTCTATCTTCTTAATAAAGTGATGTGGTTGTTCAGCAGCTGAAGGTGATGTATGAATATCAGTGTTCTTCATCCTTTGTCACAGGCTTACTCAATAATTCAGATTGGAAGGAATCTCTGGCGACCCCTGGTCCAACCTCCTGCTCAAAGCAGAGTCAGCTATGAGGTCAGATCAAGTTACTTAAGGCTTTATGCACTCTGTTCTTTAAAATTCTCAAGAATGGAAACTGAACAACAACTTTGTAGGCATTGTCCCACTGTCCCACTGTCCTTGAGGTGGAAAAGATTCTACTTGTATCCAGATGGATTCTGTTTTATTTCACATCCTGGTTATTATGTCTTATCTTTCCTCCATTCCTGTAGGGAGACTCTGATGTTTTATTGACCTCCTCATAAGTATTGCTGTAAGGCTTCCCTAGAGATTTTTCTAGTCCCCTGAGCCTCTCCTTGAAAGGCAAGTACCCCATCATGAGCACCTTCCAGTTTGCCAATTTCTCTTGTAGTAAGAAATTAGGTGACTGACTCTAGTTTCACAAGTATTGATGAAAAGTGGCAAATCACTCCTGAGGGCCTCTTTCACAGACTTCTGTTAGCGCAGCTCAGTTTGTTCTTGCTCGTCTTTGCTGCCAGGACATACCACTGGCTTGTGCCCAATTTGCCATCTCTGAGCACCTGCAGATTCTTACCATGAAACCTGCTCCAAACCTAGTGTGTTCCTGTCTGTATCTCCTCAGGAACTCTTACTTCCTGACTGTAGGACTTGTTCACCTTGAATTTCATAATGTTCCTGTTGGCCTGTTCCTTCAGCTTGCCATTCTACCCTCAAGCATACTAATTGGTTCTCCAGTTTGATTTCATCTGCAAACTTGATGAGTAGTACACTTTATTTACCTAGTCCAGGTGATAAATATGTTAAACAGGACAGGCCCCAGGATACTATTTTTTGGTAATCCAAAAAATGTAGTGGAGTGTAGGTGGAGTACAACCCATTAACCACTACCCTCTTTGCCCAATAGTTCAAATGTGTATTTTATGCATATGGTTGTCCACCCATCCATATCATAACACTCCAATTGCATACAACAATAATGTATGAACAATGTTGAAAGGTTCTCTAAAGCTGAAGTAAATGGCCCCCACTACTTTTATCCTCAAGCTGTGCTTTCATCATAGAAGTCATTCAGGTTGATTGGGCATGATTTATGTGGAATAAATCCATGCTGACTATTCCAAAACAACATCTTTTCCTAAATATGCTGAGAAATTTATATGAGGAAGTCTCTCTGCCTTATTTCATCTACATGGTTGGGTACCATTTGTAAATTCCTTTTTCTGTCTGCATATATCTTTTTTTTAATTATTAATTTCTGAAAATGAAATTAGAAACCTATACTTGCATACATATGTTAACTATGCTGTGTAACAGCAAATTTCTGTTTTAGCAATTACAGTGTAAAGTCCTTCTGTTTAATTACAAGAAATCAAAAACTGCTTTAGACTTTATCTGAAAGATCTTTCCATGTTATTGAAGAATATTTTAGTAGTTCCAGAAATCAGAGCTATGAGTGTAATTTCAATTTTGTGCTTTCCACTTCCTTCCCTTTAAGTATTTTAAATGTACAGATAAAACCAGCAGAAGATCAAAGAAATTTGTAATTAAGCACTTAAATAAGAATATTTCACAGTGTACTAGACACTCACTATTTGAGATTTGTTACGAGGTATAAAAAATAGTCTGCTGTGTACATAGTACTGCAAGTCCATTTTTCACTTTCATTAGCTTACTACTTCCTTCCATTGTTTGCTTCTTTGCACAATATGGGAAGTAGACAACCTCACTGAAACACCTCATTAATCTTAAAACTTTCTGACATTGATGGTGTTATTTGATGCTGGTTACGGCTCCATCTTTCTCTCCTCTCCCTATGCCTCCTACTACTTTAAAGCACATTTGGGATGCCTTTGTCTTACAGAAAGGCAGGGGAAGGAATTTTTAACATAATATCGGATGGGAGGACTAGAAACGATATAAATTGGAGGGGGATAGATTTAGACTAGACATAAGAAAGAAATTCTTTACAGTGAGGGTGGTGAAATACTGGAACAGGTTGCCCAGAGAGGTTGTGGATGCCCCCTCTCTGGAGGTGTTCAAGACCAGGCTGGACAAGGCACTGAGCAGCCTGATCTAGTGGGAGGTGTCCCTGCCTATGGCAGGGGGGTTGGAACTCGATGATCTTTAAGGTCCCTTCCAACCCAAACTATTCTATGATTCTATGATTCTGATGAACTAGGAACATGTGAGATAGCAAGACTCTGGAGACATTCAAAACCTGTCTGGATGCATTCCTTTGTGACCTGATCTAGGTGTTCCTGCTCTGGCAGGGGGATTGGACTAGATGATCTTCAGAAATCCCTTCCATTCCTTGACATTCTGTGATTCTGTGATACACGTGTTGCCATTTATCATAGATACGGTTTTGGAAATGTTAACTGAACAGACTTACATACAGACTAGTTATATGTTTCTATCTTTGCTGTCTTTCAGCTTTCTAGATTGATACCACAACTTTCATGAATTTAAATAAACAGCTACAAAACAAACAAGGAACCAACAATACAACAAAAAACAAACAAACAAAACGACCCCATGAAAATAACAGAAAGGGTCACCTTGAGGTGGTCATCAACATGAGCAGATGAAGCTTTGTCTTGCAGTTTCCTGTAAACACAAAGGAATGAAACTTTTGACTGTTGGAGTCATTCTGCTTTACTTAAAAATAATTTCACTCAAGAAAAGACAAGCATCTATGCAAAAAAAGTGACAAATGTTGTCATACATGAACAGAGCTCGCAGTTCAGGAAATCTGTCTGGATAATCCAGTTCATAGCAGTACTGTGATGTTTGAAATTAGGATGTGGAAACCATAACTTGTATCATCATCATACAAGATTAGTTGTATCTTGTGCAATCAACAGCTCATATGGTTTTAAGAACATGTAGATTTCAGAAAGATTAAAGGATCTGCTTCATCTCTTTCAGTTCTTCCTGACTTCCAGTTTGCCTTTTTTAGTTAGTTCTCTTTTTTCTTTACCTATCCACGCAGAAGCTTCTTTAATGAGAAACAACAAAATAGTAAAAAACACTCAATACTTGGAAATACCATTACAGGAAGCCCATAGCCTCATATTGCTGTGCTGTTCAGGTGTGAAAAAAAGGAGGAAAGAACCCCTGAGCAAACATGATTTAGTCTTTGGGTTTAAAAGGTCATCTGGTTGAGAGGTCAGAAACTCTGCCTGTAGAAGTACAAGAAGTGTTGAAAATTTTCTGATGAAGAAGTATTAATTCTGTAGAAACTTAGACCTTTAATCTTCCCTACTCATATGCAGGATTGAAGAACAGAGTAACAGACTTCCTCCTTCACCTGGCAGATCAAAGTACATATCTCAGAATAATGTCTGAAGGTGTCAGTGATCACTAAAGGTGAGAGAGACTGCAAGGAAGCGTGTGTGTCAGATTGGGATTCGCTTGCTTGTTAGGAAGTGACTGGCAGAGAAAGAGGTATTAAGCACTCAGGATCAGACAAACCAGAATGAATGTACAGCCAAGATTACCATCTGTTGAATATGAAATGCTTGGATCAAGACATTATAGATACATTTCCCCAAACAGCGGGGACAGCAGTCTTTTTTGGAAACAGTATCACAACAGGGTAGGGAAGCATTAAGATAGAAGCAAAAAGCTTCACTGAATTTTAGAGAGCAAATTACTTTATTGGTGCAATTGAGCTGTGTTTAAATTGTGCGGGATTTGTGAAAGACTTAGTAACCAACCTCTAAATTGACATGCTGTATTTCTGACAGTTATTATACAAGCATATTATTTTATTATTAGTTTTGCTAGATTCTGGGGGATCCAATCCCACATGGCCTCTAAGATGTGGTGACCTTTTAGCCTGAATAAAGACTGATTTTTTATCACTTTCAAACCTTGGTTCCCTGAAATAGCTGACCTTTGACAAATACTACAGCAGTGAAAAATTATTCTACTTACATGTTAAAAGAGCTGTTTCAGAAGGTAGAGGATAGCTTTAACTCATGAGGGTAATTATAGCTGTTTGCGCAGTTACTCTTATCTACCCTCTTTTTTTAGCTATGAATTGGAATATGGAAACCAGAACTTATATCATCATCATCATCCAAGATTAGTTGTATCTTGTGTAATCAACAGCTCAGATGATATCAAGAACATGTAGATTTCAGAAATATTAAAGGATCTGTTTAATCTGTTTCTCTTCTTCCTGACTTCCAGTTTGATTTTTTAGTTAGGTAACTATTCAGAGTCCTACTGCATTTAGCATTGCTGAAAGATCTACCATGTGAGTTGAGAAATCTAAATTAGATAGATGTGCCGTATTTTTATTTGTTCAAGATTTTCACTATCATGTGATGTCCTCCCTAAGAAATCTAGGGAGTTATGACCAATGAAGGTGGTATGAAGCAGGTTACACCAAGTTAGAAAACTATGAACAGCTGCTGAAATTTTTGTGTAATATTGCCAAGTCTGGACTGGCTAGGAGTTTCATTACAAAATGGGATGAAAGAAGATGATATATCAGATGGTTCACTGGGAGATATGTGGAATATTTTAGCAGAGAGTAGTAAAATTGAAATTGTATTGGTAACAAATAAACTCAATAAAATAAAACTCAATAAACAAAAAAAGTGATTTTTTATGTTTTAGAACTGAATTTCTGCAAGTTTACTTTATAACTTCTTGAAAACTCAGACCCACATTCTCACCAGAAGACTGTGTAATTTACTTTAAAAATACTGAAATATTCCAGACTAATTCCAATTCTCTCTTGGTAGGATATATGCTAAAAGGATACAGACCAATGTTACTAGGGTCCTTGGTAAGGAATTCT
>VZTY01011069.1:0-69882 GCA_013400935.1 Turnix velox
ACAAGAGTAAAATACATCAACCATTTGCTCTTAGCTGCACAAGTGTTATAACTGGAAATCTAACAGATCATAGTGGGTTTTTTTGCAGCAGGATCACTCCCCAGAGTGATGGAGAGCTAATGGCACAACCAGCTACTCTGTTACCACTGGATAGCTAGTAGAGTGATGAAAGCAGCCCTTCTAGAACATAAAACATCCTTAGCAGAGATCACTTGGTCACTCCCAACATTAAGCTACATTTGGTTAGTTCTAATACAGATGAGAATGACAAGGAGATCAAAGCAAAGGAGAAAAAAGAAAGAAATTATTTTTCTGGTTGACTAGGAAAGAGAAAAGCTATGAAGTCATTAGCCTAATTATGAAGAAAACTGTTCAATGAAATAACTAGCTAATAAAAAATTTAATCCTAATGTAAGTAAAAGACTACTGAAAAAAGCTACTCAGAAAAGATTTTTTCAGGACCATCAAATGTAGAGTATTAGGAGAGGGGACTATCATTCTGGTGACATTCTGGGGACTATCATTCTGGTGACATTCCCATTACTATTCAGGAATACAGCCTGGTACAAACATTTAACTGTGCAATCTAGGAGAAATATCATCTCTAGTCATGTGTATGTTGTTACGTATGAAATCTAAACACTATTTTGTAGAATTCACTTGGGAACAGACTCTGAGAGACCAAAGATGGAGAGAGGGATTTGTAAGACAGGTGTCTCTATATATTTTTGTGAGCTATGGGACTCATCTATTGTATAAGTGGAAATTAAATTGTGTTCCTCAGTAATGGGAACTCTGTTCAGTGGAAAAACCAATGAATCTTCTTGTGAGGAAGCCCTCTGTCAGTCTCATCTTATGTCTCCCAGGTTCAATAGAAACAATGAAGATACTGTGCCATGGATCAGGCAGGAATGGATAGCATGGAAATATGTTTCTGTGCCATGGGGGAAAATGGAAATTTTTTTACTGAATAACAGGTTGGAAGAATAATCTGCAAGAATCTATAACTTCACTGAGTTCTATTTCCTGCCTGTCCTGCTCCTACTTTCATCATTTATATGTCCCTTTAAAGCAAGCCTTACAGGCTCTGTTTGACTAATGCTTACTGTGGCCTGATGAAGTTGCTTTGTAAAGATAAAAAGGAGAGCAGAGCAGAGGTTACTGAAATGGCTACACAGGCAATTATTTCCATCTATATGACTAATCTCTTACTTTAGGTCATCTTCAAAACTATCACTTACCTAAATTATCTGAACCAATTAGCAACATGAATATTTAGTTAAGCTAACACAGAAGAAAACTTGCCCCTTAAAAAAAAATAGAACATTCTGCATACTGGCCTAAAGCATACCTGGTCTTCACATTTGGTAGATATTCTCAAGTCAAAACACAATCTTCAGTAGGCACCTAAATGAAACTAAGTTTTGATCATTACCCTTCCTTCGGATCGGTCTCTGGACGCTGAAGCTTCACAAGACAAAGAGCAGCTAGAATAATCTTTAACATTGTCATCCTTTATGTCTTTATGCATTAAGAAGTTGCACACCTTGCAAATCTCATTTTTCACTCATCTGGGATAGTTAGAGGCAGAGAAATAATCTGATGAACTATAATTTTATTTTCTGCAACTACATAAAATTTTATGGGAAGCCTATAATAATAAACATAATAGAGTTTGCCATAAAAAATTACAAGATTATACAATGTTATCACTGACCAAAGACTAGAACTAGTGTCTTGCCCTTCAGTTATTGGAAAAGTCTATTTATCAGCACGATCATGTCAAGTACTTCCCAAATGCTTTATTCAGACATGCAGTATGAAATTTTCACTCTTTTTTCACAAAGATCTTATTACTCATTAATTACACGTAGCTCTTTATTCTGCTATCTAGAGCAAGTCATGAAGAAATAAGTTTACCTGATCTCAAAGAAATTTTGCACACACTTTGTATTTGCTAATCTATACAATCATAAGAATATAGGAGATGAAGCAGGTAATCCCATAGAGAGACACATTTTCTGAAATGGGATCTATATGCCTAGGAGAGCTGGACAGATAGAGAAGATGACAATAGCTTGCTGTATTCCATCACCTTTCTGGGATTCCTGCTCCCACTCAGGACTATCTGAGAGCCCCACATGTTGTTCATGAACTGCAGAAGGCTTGAAGATCCCAGCCTTACCTTTCAGGCTCTTAAGTTTTCTGGAGCAATTTTATTCTGAGAAAATTTTCATTCTAATGCTGATCTCTAGACAAGTAGCCTAAATGATATCTCTGGAGTTTTTGGTTTTTTTTTAATTTTTTTTTTCATCCAGAGTAAAGCTTATTCAACTGAGCAACTTTTGATTTATTATTAAAATTACAAAAACCAATATGATCCTTGACATACTGCTTTCTATATTGAGAGTAAAACTGCAGTGATGTCATTTCCTGTCTTGGAATTAATATGCTCTTATTTCTAACATTAGCATTTATATTTATACATGTTTTCATTTTGTAGAATCTCTCACAGGAAAAGTACAAAAGTTATTTTTTTAAGCCGAGATCTATATTAAGATCTTTTAATACATCTTTTTTGGTCCTTTCAGTATCAAAATGCTCATTCACAGTCTGATTTCCTATCCCCACATTTAACTGAAAGAATCACAATTGTTCCATTAATCCAGAACCACGTGAGCAGGCTCATAAAAATGGATGGCATGATCATATCTGGAATTTACACAGGACCCTATTCAATAAAGCATATTCTGCCCTTACTGTAATATCATCCTCCAGAGCTTTAAAGTCTTTCAAGTGGAATAAAGATGTTGCTGTAATGGCAGTGAATGTAATGAGATTAAATGTAGTTGGGAGTCAAGGTAAATGGCCTTACATCAGAAAGAATGTAGTAACACAGATTCTTATAATGAAGACAAAAGATATTACCAGCACATTTTCACTACGTTTCTTCAGTAAAGTAAGGCCACAGCAGGACATGCCATGTAATATGGATTCTGTGTTCCTTTCAATATTTTACATTCAATAAAACCTGCATGCTTTTGGAAATAAAGGAATAACTAAAAAGAACTATCTTCAATAAGCATTAAGACCAGTATTATCAGTGTATAACCTCCCTAAAGTAACTGACACTCTGGTTTTGTCTTGTTTTTTTTATTTAGAAGAACTTAATTTTAGGAATTACATTAGATTTGGGAGCATTTTTTTATGGAATCAAAATAATCACAGTGGAAAACTCAAGACTCAACCTGAGGTCTGTCCAACAAAGGAGATGCATCCAGGTTTTTCCTAAGCTTGTACATTATTATGCAGACCTTTACACCAGTATTGAAACATAATTATGCAGACCTTTATACCAATACTAAAACCCTACTGATCCTAAAATTTACTTTGATACTGTTACTTTTAACTTGTCTAAAGGAATATAGTAATGACCAATTTAACTGGAGATTCTATCTCTTAAAACATGAAATTAAAAGACATACTCAGGAGTCTTGTTTACCACAGAGATCAGCAAGGTCAAGAATCTTTGAAACAATATCACTCCAGTTTTGATATAAGCTTTCAGCCCAAGAATGTCTACCTTAAAGTGTTACCCTACACTAGAAAATAAGCAGTAAAATATGATAATTCATGTTATACAGAGTTCTTCTAGTGAAGATTACTTCTAACCATAGCGTGTTAATTACCAGTGATGTATCACAGCAATATTTTTCTAATACTATAGAAAACAGAAATTATTAGAACTTTCATGAAAATTATTGAGTAATTGTTTTGCTCTGATTATTTATTTGGGGTATTAAAATTAATAGCTGATGAGGATGGGCTTTTTCAAAAGAAGTAAATAGATTTTAATAAGAACTTGGCATCAAAATGTCCCAAATAGCTTTAAAAACATATACCCTAAAATCTGAATTAATTTCTCATAAATCCATGTTTCACAAAGTTTCAGATTCAATATATTCCTTATAAACACACCTGTAGCTGTACATGAAAATTAGTTTTCTCTGTATGTGAAC
The DNA here is from genome assembly GCA_013400935.1 of Turnix velox. NCBI lineage: Eukaryota > Metazoa > Chordata > Aves > Charadriiformes > Turnicidae > Turnix > Turnix velox. The sequence goes on from VZTY01011069.1 coordinate 4,020, forward strand.
AACTAGTTATCTCTAAGTTTTTATATGTGCAATGACCAGCAAATTCCCACAGTAAAATGACTATGGACTGTAGGTGGATTGCCACATACATACCTTGGTCAATGTGCCCAAAGATCCTTGTCCATCCACCTTGTTAGAAAGCAAGTTTTTGGCTAGATTTGTCTTACTCAGCTAGAATAAAAATGGAAACAGCAATATCACCATAAACAAAGTGCATGGTGGAACATGTGCATTGCATGATAGGCATTTACTCAGTAACTGCTTTTTAAATTAGCAATATGCTGATGTACATGATTTTTTCAAAAGACTTTAATTACTACATAAATCCATTTGATTGTGAAAGGAAAGCAATAAAACAGAGCTTAGCCTTAACAGATCATAGTCTCATAATGCTGCATGAGATGCAAACTGTCCCTTTCAGGTAATGCACAGTGTGACATCATCACCACAAAGTGCTTTAAAATCCCACCTTGATCTCTGCTGATTGGGAAAGAAAATAAACCTATTCAAAACCCTCCCCATGTTCTCCTTTTTGGTTTCACGTTCTGCTTTCTTCTCTGGCAATGCTAGCATGACTGTTGTGTCAGACTTCTACAAGACTGCTGGAAGGTTTATTATTTTTGAGACTCTGCATGATATGACACAAATTCATTCTGCAGGCCCAGATCTAGTGTCCAAAAGTCATTATGGTGTTCAATGTTAACAAAACAAAGAACAATTCACATCAGTACATCACCTAGTTAATCCTTCCTCTGAAACTCAGTAATTCACACAGCTTTACATGACCCTGCTATTAAATTTTTGAAGTAATAAAAAGCAAGTCTGGTTTATCTTCTTGGAATTGACCTAATTTTCTTAAGATTAACCTTGTTTGCTTTTCAGTAGAGCTACCTTCTTATAGACTGTGTGGTATCAGACAATGCAGGCATTGTTCACTGATTTTCTTACCCATTAAATGAGACCTGTGATGGGAACTTGGCCTTGGCTGGTGTGACCCAAACCAAGGTATTTTGAGAAGAAAAGAGGGAACACAAATATTGAAGCTCAAGAATGAAGACAGAATCAACAGCATCTCATATACAGAAGAGTAAAAGGGCCCAAGCAATGGAATGTTCAAACAATTTGTCCAATTACCTTACAAATACATGTCAACACATGCCACCCTCAGCAAAAACATGTGAGTCTGAGTGGTGTAGCAGAACAGAAATCCCAAAGTCCCCATGCTCAAAACATTTTAGGTAAAATCATCTGGCAAGCCCTAAGCTCTCTACATGCTATGTGCTATGTGCTTTCACTAACACTTGCCTTACTCCTGCACACACCCTCCTCTTGAGAAATCCCACTGGGACAAAGCCAGTCTGGAAAAATACAATCTCCTTCCAGTCCATGCTCAAGTGACATGTGAAATACTAGATCATCATGGAGCCTGAAGAGGGTATTTTGCAGCAGAGTTTATATATCAGCTTATGTGAAGAACAAAGATTTTCCCTTCTGTAGAGAGTCCTTACTGTTTGCAGTCTTTCATAACAATTCTTATGGTCTGAAGCTGTAAATTAGTGTAGGCAAGTGTTAATAAAGAAGGAACAGCACAATTTAGGAATTCAAAAAAAGAGTCACCCAGGAAGCTCTGTATTAAGTATCCTGATAACAACAACAAGGGAGGAAAATGCTGCATTTCTTCATACACTCCAGCTGAATTAAATAGTACACAGTAACAATAAGATGTTCTTTCTTAAGAAGTGAGGATCTAAGGGACACACTTTATACTGGATGGGAAAATAAAAATTTGTAGAAAAATCTTTGGAGGTGAGAAAAACACTTCAGTGAGAACTAAGTACAGGATTTCCCTACACCTTGGCGTTCTCTCAGTATGGCTCTCATCATTCCACAGAAAACTCTTCAGAAATTTAATTAAGCAGCAAAAATGCTGAGAAGGTCAGAAGGGGACTGCATCTCAATTATTCTTATTTTTGGTTGTCCCTCAAATACCATGGCAATAGTGGTCAAGTAAAAATGAAAATTTAATTAGGCAGAATAAGAGGCAGGAATTAACTTTAACAAAAAATAAGCAATTATGAAGAAGTCCTCCTTTTATAACACACACAAAAGAGAATGCCTTCTACAGGGAGACCCCAGACTGACAATGGCTGGGCTTTGGTAAGCAAATCCCAAGGAAGAGAGACAAATCTGGAAGTCACCTGTGAAGTAAAAGATTGAGATAAGTTTTAAATAGGCAGTAAAAAACCTCACAGCATAAACATCTATGCAAAAGGGTAATTAATATGGCATGGTGGCATTTCTTCTGGCAGAAAAATGAGTGCTTGATAAGAAACAACTATAAAATACCAGTCAGGCTTATAATGACTGGTTCTCTTCAGCATAACCAGTACATCAGGGCAGATGAGACCCACAAAATATTTTGCAGCATAAAATACTCTCAGGAATTACTTCAGTAAGATTCAAACAAATCTTCATAATACTCATGAAAATGAAATGGGGATTTGTAGATCTCAATTTGAACATTCAATTCCTCTAGCTGTTGGATTCCACCTCAGGAACAATTTGACTTTCTTATGGGCAGGTAAGTCAGTGACATGCTCTTGCAATTGTTTGCAAAAATGATTTTAGACTCATAACTGTAGGCCTGATGGGAGCAATTGTGTTTATGATCAGAAGTATTCTCTCCAAATAAATTACAAGAACCACAAAAGCAAAAGTCTTATGGACTTAGAAGAACTCATCCTGTACCTTAAAGTTTGATGCAGCAATACTGCACAATAAAATGACAAATCCCAATGGAACTAAAAGAAACTATATGGTCAGACAGGTCTGAATTAGTCCATCAAAGATGCTGTTGTTTGAATATTTAATATCATACTCTGTCCTAGAAGGACCAGCTGTCAAAAAGGACTTGAGATGATGTCCATTTAAGAGGTTTGTTACTACCTCCATTTGACACCTGAAGATGAGGACTGCTGCTCTTAGAGTAACCATTTTGCCATTTTGAAATATTTCTAAATGAATGCCTAAGATTGTTCCAGTGTTCATCTCAATTTTTGCACAGATCCTGAAATTATAGAAAGGCATCAACGCTTCCTAAATCTTACTTGAAATGAGGTATTTTGATACAAGGACAAGAGTTATGTCCATATTAAAATTTAGGAAATAACAGGTCAGTAAAAGTAGGCTTTGATTAAAATATATTGTATTCATGCTCTATAAGGGTTTGTGGATCTGACCTTTTGTCTCATTCTAGAAACTTCTACTGAATCATAATGAAATTCTGGCAGCATGGAAATCACACTGGGTTATGCTATGCATTTTAGTGATGCCATTTTTCACTCAGCATTTTTATAGCATAATTCTCATTACAACCATTTATATACTTTCCTCCAGAAGGCATCTTAGTGTGTTGTGATCTCTGCTTCTGCCCTGCTGTCTCAGCAGAGGTCCTTGGATATGAGAATACAAACCTACTGTTCCTCAAGCCAATGAGACACTGTTAAAGCCTGCTGAAGATGAAAAAAAAACATTCATCCCCACACTTTGTAATCTTTGTGTTACCTTGGAAGTACAGAATGAAGCATCAAAAATTTCCCAACCAATTAAAGAGATGTGTTATTTTATTAAATTTTCTTATTAGTTGTTTAAAAAAATCTCCTCCTCCAAAATGGAAGAAGGTGATGTTCACAAACCCAGTATCATGAGCAATTAGTTGAGGTTAGTACAACACCATCAATTATTCCATGTTTTCTATAGAAAACATATTATGTTTGAATAATGATTTCTCCATAATTGTATTATGTTGAATTTGTTTCCTTAAATATTTCATTGTTGGTGCTACATTATTATTCAAGCAAGGTCAAATAAAAAGATAAAATGGGACACAGGCTGAATTGCAAAATGGGAATTCTAGTTTTTCATCATCTGCAGTTCTTTACAGTTCTGCCTCTGTTGTGTGATTTGTAGACACACAGTCATTATTGTTCCAGGAGCCATATGCTCCAAAGGGAGTCCAGAAGGGAACACTAAATGTTTAGAAGTGAGATGCTGAGTTATTGTATTTTGGGTTAATTTCTCAGGGAATATCCACATATATAGCTTAAATGCCCAGAAAAATTATGTTCCACAGTGAATAAGCATCCATCAAACTGCATTATTCCGCATAAGTTTTGTTACATGAACAAAGATCGAGTGAAATAATGTTTTGAAATTTACAAAGCATTTTAAACTTAATTTCTATTTGCATTAAGATTCCTTTCATAAGAAAACAAGCAAGCAATTCTCCACAGCAATACATTCACTTTCCCACTGAATCTTTTCTGCAGATTTCCCAAATGAGCTAGGATAAAGGTGGAGCTCCTGAACAATGTTGACTTAGAGCCTTGCCTTGAGCAATACACCGGCATCGCCTTGTCTTTGGCACATGAGGGCCAGCACTGTGGCAAACAGTCCATTAACAAGAAAATGGCCAAATAAGCTAAGGGAAGGAGAGAAAACTGCATGATGTACAGCTAAGGAACTGCTCCAAAGAGTAAGACAATATTTCCATAAGTAACTGTGAAATGTAATTAATGAGGAGCAGCCTAAGAGTAAAGTAATGCTGGGTATTAATTTAGTATGCACATGTATGACTAATTTTATCCTTAAATAAGTTGTGAAATAATTACACAGTATCAGTTACAGATTACAGTAAGTCTTAGAACTTAACCTCATTGTAACTTTGGTGTTTAATTCAAGCATTTAACATGTTATATGATCTACTTCAACTAGACATTGCACAGAGCTTTATACTTTCCCATACATTCCTAAATGAAAATGCTAACACAATAAACAAAAGGTTATTCTTTTAGATGATAAAAGAAAACAGAACTATGCAGTAATACAGCATTTCTTTTTCAGGAGTTTATTCCTAGGGGTATCTTACACTGACATCTGACAGATACCTGAGAATGCCACACACAGGATGTGAAACACTTGGCAAGAGCCTGGAAGAGAAATGAGTGCTGTTCTCTCATTCTTGTGATGCTCTCAAACCTCTGTTTTCTGACAAGGAGCCTAGTTTTGCAGTGACACTGAATTCTGTTTTTACAAATAAAACAAACAAGTAAATAAATGACCAAAAAAGCAGCAATCTAAGTTTAGCTGGGAAGTGCCAAGATTTGCAGCGTGGGTGAAAAGCAGTGTGTGCTTATTTTAGGAGCTATTTTTTCACAGTTACTACAGCCTACAAATTCTTTCAATATTTCTTTTTTCAAACTAAGCAAAAAAGCTAGTCCTCTGCATGGAATATTCCATTGTCAAGTTTCATTGCTGTGTTTGCTGCAAACCTTAGAACTTGGTAAGCTTTCTCTAATTCATCTGAAGTTAAAAGAACTTTTCTTTTTTGTTAATTACAGAAAGCACCTACAGACAGAGAAGGAAATCCCAAATTGTAAGCATTTAGACAGATAGAAGAGCACACCTATGCATCTCTGACATACAGCACATATACTAGGTATTAATATGAAGTGCAATATAACACATAATAGTTTTATAATAAACATTTTTTGTTGCATGCTACAGAAAAGGAATCAAATACAGTGAGGTTGATAAAGAGAGGAGAAAACATCGAATGTTTTAGGCTGGTGGAGGAAAGTTTCATTCATTTTAATTACTCTCATCTAAGCTGTCAAAAAAGCAGATAGATAAGCAGTGAAGAATAGAGAAAAAGTGCACACACACAGAGAAATCTTTCCTCTAATTTACCAGGTCTTGACTGGGAATGATAAGAGAATTATAATCATACAGCTTAAAGCCTTAATGATATTTCTGCCAGGAAGCAGAAATATACAGCAACATATCTATAGATTACAGTGTTCATACATGCTTAGAGAGGCTAATCCTTTGTTTGAGAGGAGAAACACCCACTATCTGTACAACAGTAAGAACTCAGCTATTCTCTGTGACAAATAACTGCTCTAGATTACATCTCAGTGTACACTAATTGATACTCAGGGTCTAAACAATTGCAAGGTTAACTTCACAAATAATGTTTCAGAATTTATGTTAAAAGACCACAACATCTACCCCAGCTAGTAAGTGTGGTCGTGTTCCTAAATAAACGCAGCTGTTCTTCAGCCACAAAAAGGAAGTGGTGTCAGGAAGCAGACTCTTTCTCAACCTGACTCTGTACTGACACTTCAGGCTGCCAGCATTTTAGAAGTTTTAAAAGTTGCTTTTCCCAGAGCAAATCAAGAGCAGAAATGTTTTTTAAAATAAGCTTTATCTTCACTACCACACATTGTAGTTTTCCCCTTAAACACTGTCATTAGAAGGAAAAAAGGGATCCCTCTATAGCTTAGACAATAAAGTATCTTAATCTCTCTTCTCTTTGTTACCGTGTCACTGATCAATAGACCTAAATGCCATGTATCCATCAAACTAAAAGGTTTGATTGCAAAAGCTGCCTCAGCTCGAAAACCTCTCAGACCTTCTCAAGAGTGTCCGTTTTCACATACTCAGCCCAAGGACACAGAGAAAAATAACAAGAGAAGGAAATGCAAACATAAATTGAGAGAATTCGTGCAGGCTTTCCTCTTCTACTTCAGATTATTGTTCCAAATACCACTAGAGTCCAAACCAAAGATTTATTTTCTAAGGGCACTGACTATGCTTGCAAAGGCCTCCTTATACTGTAAAAAGTTAATCACTTGTAAGCACACTCAAAGCCACACTATAGTTCTCCATAGAAAAGTCATTTAAACTCCCTGTCAAAACAAGCAAAACATGAATTCATATGATTATTAAAAGAGAAAAAAATAATTTTATTTATCAAAGTCTGCCATTTTGATTCATAATCCTCTCTGAAACATTGCCTATAAATAATTTAAAAGCTCATACAAATTCCAGACAAGGATATAAACTGCAGTAGGGAGATGGAGAAGATGAAGATGTTAAGTCACATTCTAAGCTATTTTTAAAGAGCAAGGTGAGACTGCTATCAAAGGAAGCAATTGTACATGGTTTAAACAGAAGAATTAGGGCACAACAAATTGAGATCAGCACATTACAGCTGTTTCTGCGGGCAAGAAAATATTTTGCTACTTTCAGAACATGCTTTATGTGATGGAAAAGACCTGTCAAGTATCCCAAGGGGGTTTACAGGTTTGCTTCATACTTCCCAATGTTCCTTTACCATTTGTGGAGCAGTGAATATCCAGACAGTGCTCAACTGGCAGAAAAGGGACACTTCTCCCACTATTCCTTACAGTTGATTCAAGCTATCTACAACCCATTAGAAGAGTTTTTTCCAAATCCGAAAATATGTGTAACAAAACCTGAACAGTTTGGAGAAGTCACCCATCAGGCCATGCATGTCTGCATTTACAAGCCTTAATCATCTTCAGGGAGAGATTCGGATTCTTAGAGATAATGAAGAGCTTTTTAGAATAGCTTGTCCTCGTATCTATCAAGTGAGCTACAATACATGATAGGCTCCTTTGATGCTATTTATTTTCCAGGCTTGATTCTTAAACAGCAAAGCTCCTTTTGTTATGAATGTTTGATACATGGACAAAGCTCAGCAGGTTGGCATCTATTAAATTTAGCACTGCATATTTTTCTGTGATACCACACAGTTGTCAAGATTATATATACAGAGCAGACCTGAGCACCAGGCATCATCTTACCCTTGTGCTGTGCTAGAAATCTACTTTATGCTACTCTTCCATCACTACAGCATTCTGTAACTGATTTGCTGCTTTGCATGTGTGTTTATTCAAAGCATTTTCATTTAAACTGTTGACTGATAAAAATACTGAATCGGAATTTAAGAGAGATTCTCTTATTAAATTGTTTTAATATTTTATGTAAATTACTCAGAAAAAGGAATATTCTCCAAAATTAGACTATACTCTTTGAAAAATATTTATAATCCATTTTCTTTCAAGAATATTACTTACTGCAAATCTCTTCTTTGAAGACAGAGAAACTACTTATCTCCGTTGCTTTCTTACAAAGATGAATTAATTTAGTTGTTTGGAAAAAGCTTTTCACATGTATGGGGAGTGTACTCAATTCTTTGTTGTTTTTCCATTTTGATGGTACAAAATAAGCTATTTTTTTCCTACATCCTGATACCTAATTGTATTTCCAGAACCAACTTATTTGAAAGAAATTAAATCAATAGCACAATTCTTTTCAATGAGATGAATGTCTAAGGATTTTTCCAACATAGTAGATTAATCTTTTTGATAGTCTCAATGTCCTTTAATTCTATAAGAGACAATGGTAGTTGCATTTTCTTATTAGTCCTTGAGCTAATACTTTGTCACTTTTTGAATATTTAAAATGAAAAAAGGAAATTTTGTTTCTGCAAGAACAAATAATCCTTATTTGCAGGGGAAACGTTGCAATTGACATAAATACAGTTTTCAGCAAAGGAACTGAAAGACTAAAGTCACAGTCAATTGTTAACAAAGAGTAATATTTCCAAAGTATGCTGAGAACTCCAGGTTTTGGTGTCACACACATTGTCATTACTCTGAAATAAATCTTCAGAGTCTTGAAAAAGTCTTGAAGGGCTGAGAGATAGCAAAGACTCACTAAAGAAAGGACTCACTAAAGAAATGGTGGACCAAAGAGGTGGTCCAGTCCTCTGTCCCTAGGTGTAAAGCTCTGAGAAACCTGGTCTGACTTCATCACAGCTAACACTACTCTGAGCAGGAGGTCAGACTAGAGATCACCTGGGGTCACTTCCAATTGGAAATATATTCATTAATATTTCCTATGGAAAATTCCTGCAAGGAAAATAAAATTGTATCTTTAAGACTTTCGTCAGAAGATCTTGCTCTTTTCCTATGGCTGGTTATAGAAAATTTCACCACTGCAACCAGCACAGCTCTACAGTAGGTGTTTCTGGTCTGTGATGTGGACACCTGTGAGCTCAGGCTGCTGGGTTTTTTTCAACCTCCCAAACTACTAGACTGTTGGTTAACAAGCTTATGATCACTACTCTAGAGTCAATGTCTTACAAGGAATTTTAAAGGATTTTAAAACTAGAAAATGAACATCATTGTTGTTGAGAATTCCAGAAAGAAATTAACTCCTTTAGTGAGCAGACTCTTATATGGAAATCTTTCTACAGCCAAATTCCACCTGCCTCTAGAGACATGAAGGACAAAACTCTTTTCTCAAGCAAACCATTTGGTCTTCTGCAGAAGACCATTTTCCAGACTAAGTTAAGATTATTAACACACTGTCTTGACAAGCTTATCTTGGAGACACCAGGAGCAACTCCATGTCAATGGGATAACAAATACACTATTTAACTTTTCAAATTAAGACCCTCATTCTGCAAACAGAGAATCTTAATTTTGCATCCTACAAGAAGCTTTAACTCACAGTGCATACAAAATTAACCTAAAAACGTGTTTATGTAGCATTCTAACTGAAGAAACCACATACTAATGTTAGTTTGGATAATTTTATCTCATCATGACAAGCTACACACCGAGATAATGTCCAACTTCTTGTCAATGAAAATATCAAAGGTCATTTGAAGCAGATTTTCTGAGCTTGGATAGTTCTTTTCTCCCTTGGGAGCTAAAACATTATTTTGTAGATTCTTAATACAGCTAGAAGGGACCTCAAGAGGTCACTTCATCTATCCTCTGTCCCAAGGCAAGATCAAACATATCAATCTTGACAGATGTTTGTCTAGACTGTCTTTTTAAAAACTTCCAATTATGGAGATTCTAAAATCTCTTCAGGCAATCTATTCCAATGTATCACAAACTTTATCTTTAGAAAGTGGTTTTTTCGAATAACTAATCTGAATTTTCCTTTTTGCACTATAAATCAAATACTGCTCACTCAATTGTCACTAATAATAGAGAATAGATTATTTCCTCCTCTTCTACATCTTTAAAATATTTCCACCTATAACCAAAGACTTGGTTCAGAGGATAATTATGGACTAGGAAATACAACTATGAGTGGACTCAGAGAACTGACACAAGAAAACTAAAGAGGTTTGAGACAAGCCTTCAAATACATAAAAATTCTTCCAGTAATGCAAAATTTTCCTTTATCATGCAGGAATTAAACCAGACATAGTACTGCAGGTGAGACCAACCACAAGCAGAAGAAAAAAATATTTTTTCCCAAATCCTGGTGATCAATCTGCTGACACACTCTGCACTCACAAGAATACCTCTGCTAACTCACATGAAATTTACAGACTTCAGATGAAAACCACTACACAGCCACTTATTCCCACCTTGTAAACCTGCTTAAACATGGTACACCAAATATTTAAATTTTGGATATCATTGTGGGGTTTTTCCAAGTATTCACCAAGACAATTTTGAAATCCTTCTGGTGTCTGTTGACTGCAGACCTCCATCAGACAGCAGCACCTATTAACTGGCTGCACTTATTGAATAAAGTTCAACAAAGTTGTCTCAAGGCTGTTCAGAAGTTTCTACCTAAATTCTCCTGCAAATTTCCTTTCTTAGATTCCCCATTCTTTAAAATAAACTGTCAAAATCTGATGACAGTGATACGTTTCTTACCTGACTAGTTACATGCAGCTACTCAGGAAGCTATTAGTTCCTTGATGACACAGGCTTACTCCCTTCAAAGTTAATGGTGAAGAGTTCTGGAACTTGACTCTTAAACATCCTAATTTTTCTCTTTCTTCCACAGCACACAGATATGTTAATCGTTCACATTCAAAGCCTTCAATTGTATAAATCAGTAGAGTGTTCCAGAGATTCATGAGAAGAGTTAAACAGTGAAAGAAAACTAGGAAAAATTGGTTTGGGTTTGTTCTTTGTTTTTGGAAAATTTTGTAATTAGTATTGGGGCATATTGGGCACTGACTTCATTTCATAGTATCACACATAAAAGCAAGCTGAATTCCTCTCAGTGCAAAACCAACCTCAAGCTACTCTGACAACAAGATACCAATAACCTGTAATTTCAATTGTGCACTCTTTTTTTATGTGTTCTGTATCTCAGTGAAGTCTCATCTTCCCAGCCCAGTGCCATAGGCTAATAATCCGTAACAAAACTCACCCTCAAAAAATGTCAGATATAATGAAAAACACAACTTCACAGATGAGAAAGTTGGCCTTTGCTAAATCCTAAGGGCCCTAGCTCTCAGATTTGGTAGGTTCTTCTGTTTCATCCTCTAACCCTGAATTAGGATGGGCTGTGAAATTGAACTCTTCCTGCTTCTTTCTACTGAATCACTCATTAGCCATCAAAGAATAAGAGCCTTCCAAGGAATCAAAATTCTATTGCCAGCTGAGGAAAGAAAATGTCCCTGGCAGTTGAAACCAAAACCTGACCACCCACCCATATGATCTACTAAGCCATATTACACAGTACAAGTAACCGTAGATAGAGATGAACACATTCAATCTGCCAGCACAAATGGTTGGCTGCCTAACTTGTCGCTCACTCAATTCACAACACTGAACACATCCTATGGATCTGATTCTGTAATGTTTTGTGGTGGTATCATTTAATTCTGAGGTGGGAGAATTTAATGCAGCAAAGAAATGGAGTAGAAGAGTCAGGAACTTCATGAACTGAGAACTTCATGGACCCAGTGCCTGGAGGGGACCTACAGAAAGGCTGGAGTAGGACTTCTTAATGGGGTCCAGGATGGCAGGACTAGGAGTAGTGGATGCAAATTGGAAGAAAGGAGATTTAGGCTGGAGATAAGAAACAAGTTCTTTAATGTGAGGATGATGAGACACTGGAAGAGGTTGCCCAGAGAGGTTGTGGATGCTCCACAACCAGGCTGGACATGGCAATGAGCAACCTGGTGTAGTGGGAGGTGTCCCTGCTCATGGCAAGGGGATTGGAACGGGGTGGTCTTTAAGGTTCCTTCCAACCCAAGTCATTGCATGATTCTAAATATGGGAAACAAAGATGGAACAGTTATCAAGAGAAAAACAGAACACATGACTTTCTTTAATTCTAAACACCTGTTGTAGGGGGGTTGATAGGTTTTGTGACAAATTAGAAATATTTAAAGAAATCTTAAACATAAGTTAAATCAGGTAAAATAGCAAAACCAACAGTCCTCTATCATTACCGGTAATAAAAGGCAGTATTTTTTTTCCCATTTTGTTTCCATCTTTTCTACCAACAGCCAGGGTATAATGTCCAGTTAGAAGCAATTACATGGGTCATATTTCAGCTTCACTGATTTGCCTCGTTAAACAGAAAATGAGGTTAATACACCATGTTGAGGCAAATTTCAAATACTGATGACTGTACCTAACTAAGGCTGACCAGATTCAAACTGCTGTTCTGGAAGCAGAGGTGAAAATGCTGGTTCTAATTAGGAGCTGCATGTTTTAAAGTAGTGAAGCTTCTGAGAAGAACACAGGAATTACAACAAACCTACAAAACCACTGTGTAGAACTTAACATAAGGAGTTTTCTTTAGTTTTAACAAGCAGGTTTTAATCCTTTGAAACCTGATCAAGCAATGCCACCATACAGATGCATTAGCTTGAAAATAGTTCTATATGAAACATTCAACTAATGTCTCATTGATTTGTTGTACCATAACACAGGGGCCAAATTTCACTGAATAAAGTGTAAACATGAAGAATGCATTTTCAGTTTCAGTAGGTTGCTAAATTTCAGGTGAATGCTTTATGCTGACTTCAGATCTCACCAAAAGAATCTTTCCCAGTATGTAGCAGAGCTAACTCCACTGATGATCACTGTGGGGTACCAATTTTTTCTTTCATATTCTTATACATAGCACAGAACACATAGCCAACATCAGCTTTTTCTACTCTGAATGAAAAAATCTAAGCATGCATACTTAGAGCATTTAAGAATTTCTTACAACCTAAACTGAAAGAATATTTCTATCAGGTTTAAAAAGAACTAAAAATTACAATTCATAGTTCCTGTATTTAAAAGGATTTAACCAAGCCAATGTGTCTGAAACTGGAGGTGAAAGATTCAAAGCTAACTAAAAGGTAGTCCCAATGTGCTTCAATGACATTAATCAAATTGATTAAATGGCTGAAAACTTCACTTCCTGCTATAATGCTATTAAGTCTGTGCTACCAAAGAGCAACAAAAGAATAAAATTTGCGAAAAATTTTGATTAAAAGGAAATATATTTGATAAGGTAATTTTACATTTTATAGAGGTTGATTCTGAACTATCTTATTAATGAAGATGTAGGTCTCTTACCCAAATTGAGTAGTTATCACGCAAAAACTATATAATATTTGATTCTATTTAGATTTTTAGAATATTTAGATTTGTTGTTAAGCAATGTATCCTAATTCTAATGGCCTTTTATCCACTACAGCTGTAGAGAAGCTTCATTTTGATTTATGTTAAATCAATTATTTTCTATCTGCAATCTGAAAAAAACACCCCAAAATGCTAGTTTGCTCTTGGCTTTTTCCCTGTCTAGTCTAAACATTGGAAATGTCAAGTTTGCTCACTAATTAAACATGTCTGTCTGAGACTTCACTCTTATCTTTCATCATAATGGTGCAAAGTCCCAGGGAGACATTATACATTCATGTTTTCAAATATAAGATGTATAAAAATACAAATATAAACTTAATGCAGAAATCTCTTAATGAGCAAAGCAATTATGGCAGGGGAGAAATAAAGAAATTAGCCTTCCAAAAAGTTTTTGGTATTTACAGGCCCAGGGCTTCAGAGTCTGGTTGAAACATGATGTTGTGGAGATCCTCTATAGAGAAGCAGAAGAAAATGAGGATTATTAGTGGAAGTCAGGGAAAACATGCTTAAAGAGATCACTGAAACCTAAATTCAGGTACAACCAGGAACACAATAACAGAGCATAAAATATATATATTGCTAGAATTTTCATAAAATGAGAATGAACATATGAAAGAAATAAAGTGTGTTTCAGCTGGAAGGGAACGGTAATCATGGAATAAATTCAACATGTCATCAAAGGTGCAGTATGAGCATCTAGGGAAATTAGATGGAGAAGAAACACAAATAATTTCTTAAATCTAGTAAGTAAAAATAACCCCACTAAAGCAGGCAGAGTTATTGGTGTTCTTCCTTTATCTGGATACGAGCTCTCTAATGCCAGCTGGATGGTCAGTCAGATCTACTCTAGCAATACTATTGCTCTGTTTTGCAAAACTGGACTTTCTCCATTTAAATGTGCATCACAAGGGAAAGGCCATCTGTATGTCTCAACAAAGTGGGTCCTGAGAACACTGGGTGCAGGTAAGGACCAACACAAGAAAGTAAAAGCAAAGCCCATAGATGCTCTGGAGCTGTCTAGCAGGATGTGGTTTGTACTCAAAACCTCCTCAGAACAGTCAGGAAGTTTCTTTCCTACAGCAAATAGGAGCTTAGACATGAAGTCTGTCTGCCTGCTCTCACACACTACACTGTCACAGGCAGGTTCAACTGTGGAACATGTTCAGTTACATTTCACAGCAAAATTGATAATGTAGGTTTTGGAAAATAAAGTAAGACAAACATTATTGGCCAGACATGCTGTGCTAAATGTAGATGCAGTGCTTTCATCAGAAACATGGCACATAAAATATACCCCAGATTTTGGGATGGTACCAGTCACGCAAGTACTGACTTCTGGTATGACTGTAGCCACAGTTAGTATTATCTAATGGTGGTTTATCTTCTTCAAGTTATTTTTAGTCACATCAATCACATGCTTTTTTTTTCTCAGGATTTCTCTAGCTGCTGAATTAATAACCTTAGCTGGCAGTGCAAAACCTCCTATCAATAAATTCTTACAAAGACATCTCTCCTGAGCTACTGCTCTCTTTGTTGCCACCTTTTAATTTTGGCCTGCTCTCTTGGTTTCTTATGACCAGTTTCCAAGGTTTTTATTCAGTTTCTCCTTTGGACTTCATTTCTGTCCTCAGTAATCTTAAACACTATTTCTGATAACTGCTCTCTCTCAATACACAATTCTTCACTTCATCAGCTGTTCCCACAAGGGTTACTTAACACCAAGCTTAAACAGTGTTCAAAAGTGACTAGTGAACCATCAGCCATCTTTGTTCAAACAGTAATTCTGCAAAGTTTTAATAGAGTCAGGACTCTCAAGTTCTTAATTTTTAATTAAAAATGTACACACCATCAATCAGCTATCTAAATCACAGTTTTCTCCAAGATAAGTTCTGCTATTGCAGATGATACTCTCAGTGTTGATGCTAACACATCAAATTTCTCAAACAGTAGTTTCTCAACTTCTGTACAACCTCCATGTGAAGAAGGAATTGTGGTTTTGAATTGACATGCTACACCTACAGCATATTTATGGCTACAATAAACCTACAGCTATTAAACTAATTAAAAAAATAAACATGATGAGCTTTTAGCAAGTGAATATGGGTTAGTTATTTGTGATACCTGACTCAGCTACTTCGATGAAGTGACCAAAGAGAATACCCACATTGCTAGGAGAGCAGTTTCAGTAGACTCAGAAGAGAAAGAGGATGCACAATCAACTTTCTTTGCCTATTCCCAGTGTCACTAACCTAGTTTGAGGTGATGTGACATCACTAGAGAAAAGTCAAATGCTACCTGAACCAGAATTTTCCCTTGCTTATTGCATCTACCTTTCTCACATCCTAAACCTGAATCTAAAAAGAAGAGCAAATGTAGAACAAATTCCAAGTATTCAGAGAATCACAGAGGCCATAAATTAACTTCTGGATGCCACGCTTTTTATTTTATTTTTTTAAATCAGCCATTAAAGGACCAGGAACAACTCAGAAAAGCTATCTTCCTTATTTAATCTAGTAATTTTTATTAGGATATCTATTAATCTGCTTTGAACCTTAGTGTGCTGATGACCTTACTTAGAGAGTCAGGGTAAATTTTTGTGGGATTTCTGCCTTCATGATGAAGAAACCTTTCTGCACTCAAGATTAAGTGTTTTGAAGACAGTAAGGTCATTGAGATAGAAATTTCATATTCCAGTGATGACTTGAACTTGGAAAAAAATATAGTAGCAATAGAAATAAGAGCAAATCAGTAGAATACATAAAAAGACAACCATTTCAAAGTATTTACATATCCACCAACTAGGCTTTATAAACTACTGCCATAAAGATCAGTGATTTTCTATTTACACAGGTTAAAAGAGCAGATTTAATGGACTGGATTATGCACAGTAATTTGTTTCATTAATTTAATTTTACAACTTTGGGAAGATTAAAGAGAAGATTTAAGACGTGGCATGAACTTAATATATCTGGTATTTAGCTACTATGCAAAACAGTAGAATAATTTCATAAGTCTTAAAGGAGGAAAAGACGGTAACAGAATTGTCCTGCAGTCCAGATCCACATGTGCACTGGGAAAACCAGAATTTTCAGTGAGCAGAAAATTAATTAAGAAATTAAGAATTTTTATTTTCTTCTCAAACAAAACAGCTTTTTCAAAAATTCCATATCACACTGACAACTCTCAATGCTGTAATTTTAAAAAACTGTTCTATCTGTCAGTGAGGGTTAAAGCAACCATTAAATTCTTTCTTCCTTAAAGTGATAGAAAATTATCTAGGAGTTGGATAAGGAAAATCAAATGTAACAAAAGCCGATTAATAAAGTTAGAAGGTTTGACTAATCCTTGAAAAAATTATATTTTAAGTTCCATATCCATTATGTGATGTGATTTTTTGTGAGTTTTCTAACGAGACTGTGAAAACAAAGGTTTCCCTTAAGTGAAAACCACCATAGTGCTCCTAATTCTTTTCTAAACCTTTGCTTGAATGCAAGCACTTTCATTCAACAAGTAGGAAATACCAGTAACAAAATGCAAACCTCACTGTTTCTCAAACCACCAAGACTGCCTTCCTGAAGCTCTCTGATCTATCCCATCCAAACACTCAGTGACCCGCTGAGAGCAAACAGGAAGGATGTACGGTCCTATTTATTGAGACACATATTCCCTCTGCCTTTTTTCACATCATTTTCCTTGCATAAATATTCTCTCATGAATTTAAGATTCCAGGACCATATTGTAGAATATAGAACACTAAAAATTCCTGTGAAGACTTAAAAGATGAACTTTCATTTGTAGAGCTAAAACCTTTCTTGACACTGGTGCTTATGTAGTATTAACACATGGTGAAGTTCCAAAGAAAGTGCAAGCATACATGATAGATGCACCCAATTTATAAAACATGCAGACCATTTGTTAGCTACAGTAGCAAATGTAATTAAATGTTCTGTTTCATATTTATGTAAGGAAATAATTTTGTGGTGCTGCCTGTTTTCCCCAAGGAAGTGTAAGAACAGCACTGTTTGTGTTACCTGGATTAGAAAGAGTTATAAAATTAGTATCTAATAATTTGAATAAACAATGCCTAAAGATTTATTATTCAGAAGCAAAGGAAAGAAGTTGTTGAATTGGATTATCAAGAAGTTACCTTAAAAAGAAAATACAAACAATTAAAGTATCAAGAGAAAGGATACTAATTATTGCATGGGGATTTAGAGGCACTGCCATGTAATACACTGTAAATTAAAGTCATTTATAAAGCCCAACTGGAAAACATACATAAGAACAATTGCTTAGTCAGCAAAGGTAAGTCAAATTATTTACTGCTGCAATAATTGTTCCATGGGATAGTTCACTGCATGCTTATCAAATGTTTTCTGTCTTCAAAATATTCAAAAAGTCTCACTGTACAGAAACACAAAGTTCCTGAACACACACTCTCTGTTCTCTGCCACTATTAAAAAGGTCAATTGCATATGGCAGTGATGGGAGGGAATATTTTCCTTGGCTCTTGTATACAGAGGATAAACGGCACAGCAGACTGCTAGAATGAAATGCATAAAGCTTTAAAAAATACAGGCTTTACCTCATTTTTGTGATATCACTGTCAAATGCAAGTGTGTATAATAATCATAGAATCATAGAATAGTTTGGGTTGGAAAGAACCTTAAAGATCATCAAGTTCCAACCCCCCTGCCATAGGCAGGGCAACATCCCACTAGATCAGGCTGCTCAGTGCCTTGTCCAGCCCGGCCTCAAACATCTCCAGAGAGGGGGCATCTACAGCCTCTTCCAGTGTTTCACTACACTCACAGTAAAGAACTTCTTTCTTATATCTAGCCAAAATCTCCCCTCTTCCAATTTACATCCATTATTCCTAGCCCTTTCATCACATATCCTATTAAAAAGTCCTACCCCTGCCTTTCTGTTGGCTCCCTTCAGGTATTGCTATGAGGTCACTATGAGCTCCCCCGAGCCTTCTCTTCACCAGTCTGAACAACCCCAACTCCTTCAGCCTGTCTTCATAAGGCAGTTGCTCCAGCCCTTGGACCATCCTTTTGGCTCTCCTCTGGACCTGCTCCAACAGCTTAATAATACGTCTTCTCATAACACTCCTAATTTTTATATATTTTTTTTAATTTGCAATCCCATTTTCATATTGCTATGTAAGTAAATATACTATAAGGCATCATATAAGAGAGCTCATAACAGAAAGCAGAGCTATAATCCTCAAATCCCAATATCACTTTGTTTCTATAGGTTATAGCATTTAATGTAAATAGTAATGTGTTCTTGCAGTGGGAAGAATCTAATTTAAAAAAGAAGTTGTCCCCATAAGCTCTAAATGTGCCATGCTGTAAGAGCAATTTCTTTCTCAAATTTTCCCTTGTCATAATAGTTTTAAAACATTCTGAGAGGTTGGAGAATGACAGAGAACATGAAGTCTATTATAAATGGAATTTTTTTTTCCTGAAAACTTCACAGAATGCAATCAATACTTTCAAAGCCTTGAATATATGCTTTTCTTTTAATGGTGCTTCTCAAGTAAGACAGGTATACTAAAGAGTAAGTGATACAACAGCTATCATGGTTAAGATCCACATTCTTTTTATCTTGAGAAGTAAATACTTCAATATTTGTATATAATCCAACGGAGCAGGAACAAATCAATCACCTTCATGTAGGTCTCCCGTTGTTTTAATTTGCTCTTATAGCCAGCTTTCCTTTTCATGGGCATGTTATTTTCCTCCCCACTTTTGAGGAGGAAAGTGAAGTTTGTTCGTGCCCCAAAAAGGAAAATAATAAAGATTATGGGCTACCTGTAAATCCATATTTCAGCTGTGACAGGCACTCAATATTTCTCAGACATCTCAGTTCATTACTAGAGGAATGTTTATTTCAAACACCCATTGTGATCTATGGGTTTTTATTTGACCTCCATAAATAATATGCCTGAGCAACAGATAAAAGTCTTTTGAATTAAATCAAAGCAGTTCTGCTTATGAGTGCCAATGCATTAAAATACACATGCCCAGAAGAAGATACAATCTGTGAATTTTATAATCAGTTGAGGCAACTTGTTAAGCAAAGTGAATTCTGTTATTCCAATAACTAACTCATAGAAAGAGAACATTTTGAATTTTACTTATAATCACTATTAGAAAAGTTCTTGTATTGCTTTTTTCATGCTGACAGGTGATAAAGTGGAAATAACATTTACCTTGATGCAAGTTATTAGGAATCATTAGATGCTTATATTTTAATTTAGCTGCCTCATCTCAGGTATATGAAAATTGCTCAGAATCCTTCAAAGCATTTCAACACTTTAAAATAATTTCACAAACAAATTAAGGATAACAGGAATTTTCACATTCTCAGAGAGGTCTGTTCACAAAACATTTGGTTTGGTTGATTATTGTTTTTAAACAAACATTTGCTATGGGATGTACTCTAGCATTTGATGGCATTTTCTGAAGAATATGAATTAGTGAAAGGATACATTACTTGGCATAAACATAGGGCCTTTAAATTGCTCTAGTTAAGCAAAATAACATTTTGGCTCATGCAGTTGCCAATTGAAGTATTTTTTATATGTTCATATTATTAAAACAAATTACTTTTTGCTAATTATTGTTTAAAGCAAAGGAAATTTATGATGCATTTCCTTTTTAGATATCTGCTCTTGCTGTAAATCTGGAAATGCTTTTACAAAACCCTGCTCCTGTCACCAGGATTAATTTGTGGAAAAGGATGTCTCTGCAAGTAGAAGGAGGGGAAGATACTTACTGAAGCTGTCCTGGATATCTCTATGTATTCTGTGGTATTTGAATTGTATGTCCTTTCTGACAAAAAGGCTATTGCCTGCTGTGAAATAGATCAATGGGTGATATTGTGCAGTGATTGCTATTTGTTTAAGAGAAATCTCCCTGACTGACCCACTTCCTGTAATGCATAAAAAATAAATGACACAAGTAATATTTTTGTTCTTGTTTCACTTTCATTCATCTTATTTGATCAGAACTGAACAAAACTGACATCTCATCAAACCCAAAAGTGTGTTTCTGCACTGGGTTCATCAGAGGATGGCATTTAAAACACAGACATTGCAGGAATGTATTTGCCAGCTCTGTCCATCGATGCAAACCTGACCTTTATCCTGTAGATTTATTGACACTGTGATGCTTTGTATCATATTTCATTGCTATGTGGAAAGCCTGGGAGGTCCTCCCTGTAAAACCACTTATGAGTTTTATCTGTAAATCCTTGCATCTACAGTACATTCATCTAAAGACTGAGAAAACCTTAATATGTCTTAATCTTACATGAAACAAGACAACTTAATTACACTCCACATCGGTCTAATCTTTCAGTAGCATCAGTTCTTAGGAACATCACTCAAGAACAGCATCATTAAGTGGCACTTTTCCTACAGTCTCTTTCACTTGTCCACAATTACAATACAGTGATAATCCTGCTCCAAGAAAGACTACTTTAGTCTAGAATTTAGGCTAGACTTTCTTTCTAGAATATAGGCTTCAACACCAAACTACTGAAACAAGAATGGGTTTGCCTTGTTATGCACTTTGCTTCCACTTGGCTCCTACAATCCCCTAGGAGACACCAAAATCCTTTAATAAACAGGACATTCTAAAACTTCTTTGGATTCACACATAATTTTAACCACAGATAACAGCTCTGTGAATAAATATTTTTGTCAGTGTAGGGAAATTTAGATGCAGCCAAATAAAAAAGAACCAAGCTAAATCAAATCATGCTTAAAAAACACATTTCCAAAACTAATTGGCTAAACAACAGTTTGTATTTCTTCAGTATGTTCTTTTCCTAAATTCCTTGGAAGCTTTCCAACAAGACAGAACACTGAAGCAACACGCTGGTGAATCACATCTGTGTCGTTGTTCAAGCCTAGGAGGCCTGAACATATTGAAACAGTCAATGTCTGGCAGTAAAGTAAATATGCTATTTTCCTTAAAGGAAGAAAAATCTATTACTCTTGATCTGGATTTTAAAATCCTAATATTTACCTTTGTCTAAATAATGCATTATTGAGTACGAACACAGACCAACTACACATTTCCCTCAAAACCATAATTTCCTTTCTTAAAATAGATGTGGAAAGCAAATGAGAATCATCCTTTCATTCCTGCATTAATTGAGGATAAAAGATTAGAGCTCAGACCTCCAAGTAGAGAGAAAGGAGGGTAGCAGGAAAGAGGGAGGGGAATTTCCACTTGTCTGCTAAGCACAGGAATCTACACAGACATCTGTATCTGAGAGGAACAGCCTGGGATCCCTTTACAGTCAATGGGAAGAAATTTCCAGAGAATAATTTCTTAAACATCTTCCTTTGGGATAAGATGAACAGATGGATCCCAAATCTATGTACATCATGAGCTTCAGGTAAAGTCCAAGGTCACAAATGATAGTGAGGCTCCAAATCTGCATCTTTTCCAAGCAGCCTTTTAAAAAGGACACAACACAACATCATAACCAGGAAGGTGCAGACCTGCAACATACAAGAAAGTCAATTTCTCATTCACTAAGCCCCTCTAAAAAGTAAGCATAAATTTCTATCTATATAATCAAGTTTTTATTTCCCTTCATTAATTTTGACAATGCTTATAAAGTTATAGGTGTCACAGGAAATAGGAGAAAAATTTTTTCTCCTTCAGAAGTGAGATCCATTAATAATAACATTTAAGTGGTTTAATGGAAAGAAAATACGAATGACAGTTCCACCAGCTCATGTACAGCCCCATCTAGCTGGAGTGAAATGGAAGTGTCTCTCATTTTAAGCTAATATTGGTTAGACACGGCTACTTCTGAAATCCTCTTGGATTTTCTGGTTTTCCCCAAGATTTTTCTGTGTCATGAAAACGACTTTTATTTGCTGCTCATGCCGCTTTTTGAAATTCAGATTAGATTTTTGAAACAATCTAGTAGATATGACAAAGTAAAATTCTTTGGGAATATTTTTATTCCTGTCAGAAGTGCTGCAAGTCTGTCATCTTCAGTGTCACTTCACACATTAGCAAGGATGTAAAGAAAATAAATACCACTCTTCTGGTCACTTATCTAAATATTGTGCATTAGATTTACATTTCTCAAAAAAATACATCTTTCTGAAATGCTGATCCACATGAACTAGCCTGTTTTGATCTTAATAGTGGCAAATGAAGTGTTTAAAATGAAGATTTTTTTAATACTTTGTTAAAATTGAAGTACAGCATCTTACTCCTTGATGATGTACAGAGAAGTACCTGACAGTCTGCCTTGTTATAAAGCATCAACTAAACTGCTCAACAGAAGTCAGTGTAAAGAGACTACCTCACCCTACTACTTATCTTCAGACTAATTTGATTGTTCCTTTTGGACTTCTCTAGACTAGCAAGGAAGTGCTAGGAGTGTGGGCTACAAAATGTGATAACAGACAAAAACATCTAGATGAGGAGGAGATGGAAGGAAGGATGCTGACATTCTCTGTTGGTGAATGAAAGAAGAAAATCAGATACATTTTATAGTTCAGTGTTTAGAAGTTATAAAAAGTTACTGTGGACATTCATATAAACAGAATTCAGTCTGCAAAAATAGATGCTTTCTCTCCATCATCTATACTCTATATTGTCAAAAAATGTCTTCAAACCTTCTCTTTATTTTGCTGACCAATTACCATTCAACTGTTTGCCATAACTACATTCCACAAGTAACTTCAAGACCATTGTCATGTGAAATGCTTACACATGTTCAGCAAACCTGACATGAACATAAAAATGTAATAAATAGCAAAGTTAGTTCAAATGGTAATGATACTGCCAGTTGGGACTTGATTAGGGATCTCTGAAATGGATGTTTTAATTATGTTATGAATGTATTGCCTTGAGATTACTTTCATTGTGCCTCGTGGAGAAGATTTAGCAAGCCTATACAAGCAGTTTGCATGATTTAAGGAACTAGCGGAATAAGAGCAACCTTTATTCAACAAAGCTTTCAAATTACTTGTCTGCACCAATCTTTCTGGAATAGATAAATATGCAACTTCTTAGAATGTGTATCTTTATTAGTACAAAGGTACATTATGTAGGCAAAACTTACTTTCTGACTAATTTTCAGTTTTTAGTCTTAGGATAGTTCAGGTTGTTGTGTAAAAATATTTTTAAAGTTTCAGATGTCTGAAGGAAAATGAGATTGTACCATGTCTTGCCTGCTCAGATCTCTCCATGGCTTCTTATAGCTATAGAGAAAGGTTTCTAATATTTGGTTGCACTGTTAAGAGAGATGACTGCCCCCCCCCCCTCCCTGGAATTGGTTGGATGAGGTATTGAGTAACCTGGGCTTGATAGAGGTGTCCCTGCCCATGGCAGAGGGGGTGGAACTAGATGATCTTTAAGGTCCCTTCCAACCCAAACCATTCTATGATTCTATGACTGAACCCCAGTTGCTTTGAGACAATTAAAAAAATGGGGATTGTGCTTATGCTCAGATGAAGACCATCTGATATGATATTTATTTTTACACTCTTCCCTATCTTCTTCATAGTACCTCAACTCTGGTTAATAGTAGCTAAGAAAATTGTTAATAAACATCATTAATTTTATCAAGTCAAAAATCAGTCAGCATTAAAGAGAGAAGCATATCGCAGACAGCCCTGGCTGGACACTGATTTTCACTATTAGGACAGCAGAGCTTTCTGCAACAGCCATATAATTACGATGCATGTATATCTCAGCCCTATATACTTAGAATAAAGCTGGATTTTACAATAATATAGTTAATATAATTAGATCATAAGTCAGCCTTAGCCCAGGTATTAAAGAGTGTTGTATTTGATTGTCTGCCATATTGATTTTCCAGCCACACCACGTGGATCCAGGGTATACTCTGCTAACAGCCTACCAATGATTCCTTGCTTTGGGATCAAGAATGAAACTTGCAGATGCTGTTTTATGTCCTGCCTCAATTAACAGGGAAGACTTGTGAGAAGCAGTTTTTATGCAGTCCTGACAAAACTGCTTGACTAAGCAGACTTTTGTACTGGCTGCAGATGTTTACCTGACTCATAGACTCATGAAATCTGACATAAATGACTTTGAGATCTCCATGTGTACACCTGATGTATGCAAATACAATTAATATATTAAATATAAGCCATGCTGGGCCAGTAATTACTAAATTGCTTTATATTTCCAGATTTAACACCAGTAACATTTATATAACTC
Organism: Turnix velox; assembly: GCA_013400935.1. NCBI lineage: Eukaryota > Metazoa > Chordata > Aves > Charadriiformes > Turnicidae > Turnix > Turnix velox. The sequence goes on from VZTY01011069.1 coordinate 28,534, forward strand.
CCTCAGATAACATATTTGCAAATATTCAATATAATTACAGTCTTTTTATCTAGAAGGCAAAGCACCAGTGGTTACCTTGACTCTTTTTTGTAATTGCAGAAGTTATGACCATATAATCAGAGAACAGTAATAATATCAAAAAAGGTAACTGGCTTTTTTTCTTGCAGCACTGAAGGACACTACACTTCTGTTTACTGTAATGGTTTGACATATTTCAGGAGTCAGGAAGTGTCACCAAAACACCAACCAATTATTTTCTCTCAGACAGGAATAGAACTCTCCAATGTAACTTGAAACAGAACTAACAAAAAAAATAAACACTGCTATTATCAAGCTTAAGATAGGGGTCATCTAAAAGAGACCTTAAGTTCAATGTTTGCATTTGTCAGAATCTACAGATCCGTGTTGTCACAGCTTCTCAATCCTCTATTTCCTTCTCCTCTCTCCCTGTTTAACTATTCACCTGTATTTCACGACGTTCAGTTTATTCTGTCAAAGACCCTATTTCTTCTAGGGTCAACTCTAATGAAAATACCCTCCAGATAAACTCTCATGTCTCAAACTGTTATTCCTGCCAGCAGTATCTGGAAACTGTCTGATGGGCCTTATTGTACAGAATTCCCATCAACAGGTCATCACAGAACATTACTGTATCCTCCTTCTGTAGATGTGTATGGCTATAAATGTTCAACATGGAGCAGACACAAACACAAGTAAACAACAGTACCAAGTAAACAACAGTACCAAAGTGTCAAAAAAAGAAGAAATCTTCTTATCACAAAAATTCTTACAATCTAATATGGATTTGTTCACCTACCTTTACAGAACCAGGCTTTCTTTTAAGGAAAATCTGTAATTCTAAGAGAAAAATCAACAGCTGAAAGGCAGAACAAGAGAAAGGAAAAATCATTGATGGTAAGAAACAACTATACCCTCCACAAGGCAATGTGTGTCCTACTTTATAGAAAACTATTTCAAAATCTGCTGTTTGGAAAGGAGGTGGACATTGTCCCTTAGTGACACTGGATCAAGCAGAAATAAGGTTAAATACCTTCTTAACCGCTTACTTAAGTGGGAAAACATCCACATTTTGGATGATTCTGAAGTTTCTAGACTGATCTAACCATTGTAACACAAGTTAATTGAAAAGATCAAATCAATTCTAAATTTCCACTTAAACTACATAATTGGGGTACTTTAAAATTGATTAAAGACCTGGAAATTTGCTGAAAAGAATTTGTTCCTGTATCAATACAGAGTAGACAATAATGTAAGTAACTCTTATTTATTTAGAACTCTCTTAATTCTATGAATTCTAGTTTTTATTTACAGGGAATTACAGCTTCTACATTTACTTGTTGCTGAACTGTTTCCCTACCAGTTACACTCTTATACATTTCACTTCACTGACACCATAGAACTGAAGACATCAGAGTCAGAGAGCTTTCAGGAGGAAGAGTTAACAAGTGTGCATGCACAAATTCAAACTCTGCATGTTTGGAAATTCATTCAGTGCAACTGAGCAGAATGAGCTGCTGCTTGTGTAATATTTATTTCACTAAATACTCCATACACCTCATTGTCATTGTCCTCCTAGACTGGATGGAAACTGAAGGAGGCTGTCATGGAGAAAGGAGTTGCTAAATAGAATTTATGTCAAAGGCAAGATATATTTCAAAAAGGAGACTAGAAGGATCTTGCTTCTCTGGAAACATCTGGTTTTGCCTTGAAAGGTTTCCTCTTCTCTCCATCTTGCCCCAGAGACTCCTACATACCATTACTAACATTGCACTGAAATGCTCAAAAGAAAAACAATCACTGTCACCAGCCCAGCTTGTAAACAGCTAGTAATACCTCAACAAAGAAAAGCTTGTCTCTATTTTGCACAAATGCATCTTATAGTATTGGTTATAATAACAGCATAAGTAAAAAAATTTCATAAATAATTTTTTAAAAAATATTTTAACTTGACCTTCCATGTTTTTCACTTTGGGATACATCCCCTTGTTTATATTTACATAAGCTACATAACTGGCGCGCACACAAGCTTTGTCATTTTGTAACTTCAATTTACAGCGCCCCCTTGTAAAAACACTCATAAAATATGCACACATTCATTTTTATCCAGGAGGAAAAAAAGACAGCTTAATTAAAAAGCAGAGTCCTGTAAAACCAAATTATAAAACAGTCTTACATCCGGGTGCATTCGTACCATAAACTTAAACTGTTGGCCCTAAACAGTACAGACACATGTGCAAAGGGAATATTTCTATTTGGAAATAGCCATGCACAAATTTAGCAGCAGTATTCAGGCACAATTTTAATAACTCTGCATCTTTTTTAATTGTCCAGTACAGGTCATCATGTCCAAACAGTTGTGGAAGAGAACAGCCTTTCAGCAAAGAGGAAATGTATAAATTCATCAGGTTACTGGCTAAATCTAACAAGGAACTCAAGTTATGTCTACTATTCAGTTACAAAGAAACAAATCCTCAAGATGATTTATTGAAATACAATGGTTAAAAAATGGCAAGCTAGAATTATTGTTCATGTGTGTCATGTTTTCATGTCTCAATTGTCAGATTCTTACCTAAGCAAGTTCAAATCATGCAGGTTAAAACTCATGCTGGAATCTTTTTTCTACACTGGCAAAATGTACTACAAAAGATTTGATTTTTCTATATGAAAGGCTGAAATATTAAAGATTGAATATAAAAGGCAGAATAAAGGTATGCAGGAAGAACAAAAGCAGAGAAAGATTCAGTCACTTATTTACTCAAGGTCATATAATAGGTCAACATCAAAGAAAACATGAAGGTACCTCTATCCAGTCATGTACAGGCACTTGTACATCTATTTCTCTGTATTAAAAAGCACATTTGCATCCAAAGATTTCAATCCAGGAGCTAAGTAAAGCTAATACATCACATCTCTCTGGGATACTTAGCTTTGGTTCATACCTTTCTAATACTGCAATGCTGGTTGTGGTCTAGAAGAACTCTCAGCAGAGCCCCACCACTGTTCTGAGATGGCATGCAGCTCCAAATCTAAGCAAACTTTATTAAAAACTGGTGTCTCATACAGCAAGAAACCTGGAGGACTGCTGTTTGGATTAGCTGTAATCCTATTAAATAGATGAGGTCCTCTCAAGTGCAGTGAAGCATTCAGCACCTTCCTGACAAAAACAATGACTGATCATTAACAGACTTTACGAAAGGTGGTTGTTCTGCCCTGAAAGGGTTAATGAGCACTGGCCAGGCTCACCAGAAAACCATGCTGACCCAGGACTCAATTCAGCAAAAATTATTCCCAATTGCTGTCCAGCACAGTGGAAAGTCCAGTATATTAGCAACGGTGATGAGAAATTCAAAGCTTACATGTGGATACAGAAAACTCTAATTAAAATACAGGGATTTTTAAACTACTTAACTATTTGAGGACAATATGTGTGACATACCATTAGAAGAGTGAAATGCAGTCATAAGGACAAAGGTACACCAGTTATCCCTGGCTCTTCAGAATCAACTAAGCTGTGTCAGCATCATTTAAACAGTAATTCAAGGTTGGTGTAAAACATGTGTTTCTCCTTCCAAAGCCTATAATATAATAAAACAGTGTAAGAAAAGCTCATGGAAAAGAACACGGTGTTACTTAATCAGTACAGGGGATTATCTGCTGCTATGATATTTGATTAAGCATCAACAAGGAAAAGCAGCTTTTTATTGCACAGTGATAATGATATAAGCAGATACAAAGAAATAAAAGTCCAGCAAATCCCTTGTTGACCAATTTCAGTCAAACAGTTTTACCCAAATGGTGCAAGGGAGCAAACAGTAGGAAAAAAAAAAATTGTTCTAAGAGCTGGATTACTTCAAGAGCAAACCAAATTCCTACAATCTTACATATTTAATTCATCTTACTATATAGAAAAGTAGAAGCTGGACACAAAAATCAAAATTACTGATTTTGAGAAAAGCTTTCCAGTAGCCCTCTGTCATTAAACACCAAAATAAATAAAGTGGATTAAATTGTCACAATCTGATCTTTGAGGTCCCTTGATAAACATACAACTCAGTGAATACAATTAATTAAAACAAAAAAAAATCAATAGCTCAATTTAGCACAACCCAAACTTATTGTAATGCAGTGAACTCTTGAAAAATCAGGTCTTTATGTACAGGGCTTCAGTGATGGTGTATATTACTCCACAGAGTGTCTCTGCACAGCAATTAGTGCTGGCTGCCTGACTTTACTCTAAAAGGATATTACAATAAGTAGCTCTAGTAATGGTGCATCTGTAAACAGCCATTCTCAAGGATGCAATGAAAAAGGAAACCATAGTACTAAAAATTGTCCATAAACTCAATTTAAAAGAAAAATCATCTATTCATACTCCAAATACATACTCTCTAGAGTTCACTGCTTTTATTGCTGTTTGCAGAATTAAATGGCCACATTTTGCTTTTAATTATATACCTGAAAATCCACCAGCATCTCTGATAATGATAAAAACCACATAGTCTCACCTATAGCCTCTGTTTTTCAGGAAAACCAGACATAATTGTCTCAGAGCAATAGCAATTAGGTTTTATTGAATTAGTTTTGCATTTAAATATTCAAATATATCTAAAGCATTCTGACTGAAAATGTAAATTTTGAGCATTTAAAAAGATTTAATTCTATGGAACAGTTTACAAAGGCCATTTTTCTATTACAGGTTATTTTTGAGTCTGCTGAAACCATATACTGTTGGTATATAATTTTAGTCTATATATCCCTCTGTCAGACTGGAAGAACTGATGCACCCTTTTAAGCCCTGTGATTACCTGCATACACCAGCTAATTGTCAATATTTTGCACAAGCTGGCTTATCCTCTGGCCAGTCGACCTTACTTCAATTAAATGTGACTGCTCTACCTACCCACAGCACAGCAGGTAAGAACTACCAGCTAATTTCCATGCTTTACTTGGACTTCTTTAATAAAACCTTCTGTAATTGCAATGCCTTAGTCCCCAGTCCATTCTGCAGGTTTCCCCTCTGAAAAAATATATGCCAGTAATCACACAATTCAGCCTTACCTTCAGTAAGGAGGTGCTCCTGAATACAGAGAGGAAGAACAATGAGGTTTTGATTAATTGAATCATATAAATGGGCAGAAATAACTTGTGGATCCCTCTTAGGTTTTAAAAGCCAAAAGGGTACCAATGTCTGTGATTAGGTCCTGTTGTTGCATGAGTCTATGTAAGGAACTTCTCAATAGGCAGTTTGGACTCTCAGCTATTGCATTACCTTCCATTCAAAAATGTAATATTCTTTTTTGTTTTACTAGCAGGAGAAACAAACACAAAAGGAGATATTCAGAGGCTGATCCTTTGAGAAGCAGGTTTCAATTCCGCCATCACACTTCAATGCCAAGTTGGTTTAAGAGGTAGCACAGTGCCCATCCTTCTAATTCTATAGCAGAAAAACAAATCCCTAAAATAAACACAATGTGAAATCCATTTAATCAGATCCTTAGAAACTTATATGTCTCTGACAAATGAAAGCCAAACTAAACTTAACTTGCATGCAGAGATAAGAATGGCATAGGACCTTAATGTAGGACTCAGGAGACAATTTCAAAATTCAGTTTCAGTGACTCTGATGCCACACAACACATAAGTTTACTCTAATGATGCTTTAAGGAAATGCTTGGAAATGCTTCCCAGCAGTGCAGTAGACTGCCTAGTATACAAGGTCCTCACTCTTCAGACAATACCAGGCTTCTGTGGTGCCTCATCTACATTCATAGGCCTCTTGAGTGATGCAGCTTAGCAGCCCTGTAATAGCACTGTGTTGTTTCCAATTCTCATTTTAGCATGGTTTTCACTAGGGGCATCACTGTAGTCTGCTGGCTGTGTGCCTCAAACCTCTACACCTAATGAAGATAATAAATAATAACAGTAACACTTCTTTATGTTGCAAAAAGGATACATCCCAAGTTATGACACTGAGGTCACACAATCACTGATCAAAATATAAGCAAAAGAAAATTGAAATAAAGGAATAAAATTATTTGCTTTTGAGTAATCATCCATGATTTTCACCTGCTTCACTTTATCTTCCAATAGGTTGTTGTTTTTCTGAGGATTTTTAAAGGATCCTATGTTTTTTATAAGACAATCAAAGCTATTCCTCTCATACTTTATATCCTGCTCTATTTGATCTGTGTTAATGGAAGAAAATGGACCAGAAGAAGATGGCACCATACCAGAGGTTAGGTGGAGCCAACATGTATCTTGCATATTCTGGCACACTCATGAAGTTGTTCCAGCAGAGACTGTACCAGCTGTCTGACATTTATGTACATTTCTACTACTTTTATCTAACCTCACAGATAATACAAAAAAAAACCCCAACACAGACTGCCACAAACATAAAATTTTTACATAAGCTTTTGCTAGTTTGTATCATAACCATATTTCATCATCAAGTTCGAGCTGAGAGCTTAAATAATCTCTAATAAGAAGCAATGAGGTTCTAAAAATGATGCACGGTGACAATGTGTTAAAAAAGTAACAAAACATTCTCCTACTGGCTATAATTGCAATGAAAATAGCATTGAAACTAATAAGCCATAATATTTGAAAGGAGGGACTTACAAGGGCAGATACAACAAAAACACTATTAGAAGGGAACTTAATGATGTTGCTAATACTTCACACAGAAGAAGGTCAAGTCCTTCAATGATTCTAGATACAGTTTTCAGAGCAACATACCAGGCTACAATGGTAGAGACACTGTGTTAAACTTTGAATCAAAAGATAGACATGGCAGTGGGACTCCATGACTGCTCAAAGGAGGTGTTATAACAAGCTAAATTTATGTTTGGTAGCAAGTTAAAAATGTTTTCCATACATCTAGACAAAAGTGAACTGAGGAAGATGCCTCCTCTCATAGTTCCATCAGTACTATGAATTCTGTCTGGCTTGAACATACACTGAGCTGAAGGACTGACGCTGTCTAAGGGCTAACATTCAATTTTACCTTTGACAATCCAACTTAATTTGAAGTATTCCCATAAGATTCTGGGTGTTCTCATCAGCTTTACACTACCTTGGCACCATCTGACCCAAGTAACAAAAATAAGCCTGCATTTTTCTTTCCAATCTCAACTAAAACTTGTGTCTTCTAGACAAAAGCTGAGATTCACAATCCTTTTAAAAATTACAGATTTTGATTCATGCTTACAAATACTTCTTAAGGTATATAGAAAAACCCTTCAGATTTTCTGTAATAACTGAGAACACAGAAAGAGCTTTAGAGGCAGCAGCAACGGTGCTGACAGGTTCACACAAAACAGAGCATGCTCTGTGCCAGGCAGCAGAATGACAAAGCCACAACCTTCTCAACTTGTCTTCAGGCACATGTAAATATGCTTTTCCTCTCAGCTATGTTTGTGTAGGACCTAAAAAGCATCAACGACATTTCACTTTCAAACATAATGCTTATTCAGACAAACTACTCTGGATCTCAATACTTACCAGGCAAAATTTATGAGATTCAATGGATTCAAAACTAAATAACCAACTGGGCAGTATTCAGAGAATAATTAGATTTTGTGATCCATTTATATACCCGAAATATATAGTGTATACAAGTACATTTATATGTTTATTATTTTTTTAATAAAATTCAAATCTGATGTGCAAGCTGGGCACTTAACAAAAATATATCAGGGCTCCCCTGAATGCATCCTTTGATAAAACAATACACTCTTCAATCTATTAGGAAGGCTCTCTGCAAGGTCTTAAGAATTTTGACATTTCAAGGTTACACTGCAGAGGCTGAAAAATTCTGTTTTAACAGGAAGAGAATTTATTATTTTTGAACAAAACAATCAAAATCCTATTTACAGACTATCGGATGTTCTTAAATGAGTTACTGCAGAATAAAAGTTAACAGTGCAAATCAGATTTTAGCCCAGAGCATATCCTTAAAGGATGATTCAAATGATAAGCCACAAAATACAGCAGAAAACATTGCTCATGTCGCCAACGGGACCTTGGTAAGAGTATGCTTCTCCTGAGAAGTCTTTTAGAAAATGACACTGGCCACAAGGGACTTCAGCACTGAACATTTTTTGACTCAGAGAATCTATCTAAATGTGCTTGTACCATTGAAACAGCCAATGCCAGCTCCTCTGCGTTGCTTCACTGCACTGATTAAGTTATTCTGAATATCCATCAGCTGTCAATTGTCCAGAAGCTGTTGGGCAATTTAAGTACCAGTAGATGTAACTCCTCAAACTTCCATGGTACACCATCACTGAAAATTAAGAAATGGAAGCTGATGAATTCAAAAGGCAATACCACATCCAGATCTATAATACAAAGGTCTGGGTTTTGTTCAAATGTAAATAATTTACAAGCATAGGAGCTGTAAGCATTTTCATTCTGACACCACAACTTTTTCATTGTCCTCCCTTCTCTACCTTCATTTTCACTCACTAGACCTGCACATTTGGGAAATGAGAACTTGTAAGAAAAGAGAAACTTACACCTCAGAGCACAGCAATATCACAGAACTGCTCCAAGTTAGATAGCTCTTGCTATAATACAGATCACCCTCTTCAGCCCAGTTGACACATGTGGTGTGCCAAATACAACTCAAACTATTTTGTTTTCTGCTTTTTACACACAGTCAAATTTAGGTGAAAAATAACAGGCATGTAAAGTTATAGAGCACCTAAAAAATGACAGAGGGGTGTCCATTCCAAACAGCAAACTAACCCTTCCAGACACATACAATTTGAGCCACTGATTCAGAAAGGGACAAGTTAAAAGAGATAATCAAGAGGATCTGGGTTTTTTTTTAAAGAGGTGGGCAATTCCAAAGAAGGATTTGGAAACAGAACAGTTTAGGAACACACAAAAGACAGTGGTTGTTTTAAAACTAAATCAGACTAAGACTTGTTCTAAAGAGACTTAAATTTAGAGGAAGCTGCTTTTACTATGTTTGTATTAAACTTCTGTCAAATCTGTTTAATATCACATTACAGAGTAATGGGAAAACATTTCATATTTCCTCCATATTTCAATAGTGCTTGAAATGTTTTCATTATGGTTTAAGATAATACCAGTAAACTTTGAGAGGAAAAGAAATATTGTAGAAAAAAATGTATCAGAAGTAAATCATATGACACAGGGGAATACAAAGCAAGAATGCAGCTTACAGTGCTACCAGTTAATGCAATCAGATGTAAACCACAAATATTATGATACACAATGAAGTACAGTAAAGGAACTAAAATACCAAGTAGTCCTAATCATAGCTTCACAAATCCTCAAAAAAGCTCTGGTGCAATCTTTTTATATTTTTTTTGTTTGATTTTTTTTCTTTTTGTTTTTCCCACTGAAATAGCTTTAATTATTTAGCTCAGTTCAAAGCAAGATCCTACCTCTGACTCAGATGGAAAAACAGTCTCACCTTAAATTGCCTTTTGAATTAGTCATGATTTGATAAATTTATTTAAACTATAAAGGTTAAGATAAGAGGGAATACGGCTACCATTCAGACAAGCATCCAAGAATTGAAATGCTTAAGTACTTAATATCACTTGGCCCAAAATGTTATTGCATTCAAAATCTCCATATATTAAAGGTAATTTTCTTTCCAGTAACTCAGTTACCAATTATTCTTCCATTGCCGTGGAAATATTCTAGAAATTATATAGTCTTCCATTATCTGATAAGGAGCTAGCTTGCCCCTTTCATATATCTGTTTATTATTAAAAAAATCAGCCTCAAACTAGAGAGCTGACAGATTCCTAAAAAATTATAAATTAGCTAAGTTAATAATTTTGAATGTAATGATTTTTTGACAACAATGTATTTATGCATTAGCTATTTTTCAAAAATTAAAATGTGAGGAAGATTCCTCTGGCAAGTATGACACATGAAGCAGACCACTTTTTTTTTAATCACTAGCCAGCTCTCTGTAAGATTATTTTGCAACTAATCATTTTGCTGCCAGCAGCAAAATAAAGCAAGACTCCCCTGAAGTAAGTTTGTCTTGGTAAGCTTTCAAGATAACAGATTGTGACACAAACCTCCTCAGGTTCATACATTTGCACTGTTATGCCTTTTTAAATAAACACTTCTGTTAGAGTGTTTATCCACTAAGCAAACAAAGAACAGTTTCATCACACACAAAGCACTGGTTTTATAGAGATGAAGCAGATGACTGTATGTAAGCCAGAGTCTCACAGTCAACAATTCCTCAGTATCACATGCAAGCCTCTGACAACTTGTACACAGTTGAAAGATAGTGTCTAGCTTTTCTGAAAACATGTCTTCAAAATAGTTCTAGTGAGTAGTTTCATGCTGTTGAATGAAAACCAAAGAGTGAGCATAACACTAAGTTTAGACTTAACTAGCAAGCAACTCATTAGCTGTAATTATCTAATGAAACATTCTGTATCTGAAATCAAGAAATAATGTCCTACTACTTGCAATATTTTTTTCACACTTGTGATGACAGAAACCTTTTTTTGCACACTTTGAAGAACCCACCAACTGTCCAAGCCCTTGAGCCAGCACTTCGCTAGTTACAGCTGATTCCTACAGGCAGTGAACACTACAGAAATGAACACTGAAACAGGTGTCTGTGTATGAACAGGGACTGAGGTCCCAACATTCATACTGACACACAGGTCTGTGCGTCATCTCACCTATGGCTTCACCAGTAATTGTTCACTTCTCTATTTCTGTGTGGTTCTGGAACTGAAATACATATTCAGGACAACTTTTCCATGCTTTCAATATCTATTCCTAAGCATTTACCAAATCTTTTAAGATATCAAGTCCACCTAGAATACCAGATTTATGGTCCTTCTTTCCTATTTCATAACATGCATTCAGATCTTGAAGAGTTTTTTTAAAGGGTCAGGTATTAGGATTTACCCTGAGAGAACTGTTAGGGTTTCCTTACATGAGGAAAACAAAGAAAACGCTGAATCAGCAGAGCTAATTGTAGCTATAGGGACTACCACAAGATGACCAGAGTATTCAGGATAATGAAATAGTTACTCAGCATTTTAACAGTGCCTGCTTCCATTACCTGCACCTCTAATGAGGGATATATCCTTTCCCTGAAACTCATAACTTCTAGTCTCTCTCCAAAATTTGGAAAGTTCATTTCCCAATACATTCTAAAGATGACAGGATGACATAACTCTAAGCATGGTTCACTGTCTTTTGCTTAATCTTGGTGTTTGGGAGAACAGAGGCGTGCTCTCTCGGTGGTCATAGCTGGGAATCCTCTTTACTTCTGGTAGATTATCTGACTTTTCATTAGGAAAATAAGTGACTTGTGAAGTTATCAGCTTTAATTTACTCTATAGACCATAAAGATAAGAGGGATTTCAGATAATGATTCAGAGCAGCTACACTTCATCTCTAATGTTTCTAATCCTATTTCTAGAATCCAAAACTGTGGTACTGGTAAGAGACAAAGCACCTAAATCAAAGATGAAGCCTAGGAAACCTAAAAAAATGAGGAGAAGCCCATTGCTTCTCCTCATGAGAAATGCTGAAGAAAGAAAAGACCTATGTGTAATCTCAGCCTTTCCCAGCATTTAGCATATCTATCCATCAGGACAAATCCAGATTCTAGAATCTACTCTGGAAGGCAAAAGAGGTGATTAGTGCTGATCACCTCTCCTTACACACTGGTTATAGTTCTGCTTCCCCAGACAAGAGCTCTCTAGATCAAGGATTGCAAGCGACTGTCATATCTAGGATCATTACTAAGCTAATTGTTGTAGATGATGCTCAGTTTGCTGAAGTGCTTATTTATTGGATGATAGAACTGAAACACAGACATCAAACAAACCCAGAAAACAATAGGGCAAAACAAACCAGAAGACAAAATGGCCTCGCTATACATATTTAATGAATCAGGGAAAATATCCTGCACAAAGACTTAGAGACTTAAATTGAAAATGTGTGTATGATAAATGGATATAATACTGTCTATGTAATGGGTTTCCTATTTAAATTTTGTGAGGATTTAATCAGTTGGGCACAGCTGTGCAGGATGCACCATAAACTATGTTGAAAAATATGTAGACATGTACATTTATCTGCTACAAATTAAGCTCACTTAGAGGTGGTCTTAATGGACCATGTAGCAATCATTACAAGCATAAATTTTAAACTGTCTGTTTCCAGTAAATTTGCTTTGGAAAAAAAAAAAGCTCATCCTCAGTGGAGCACAGTAATAAATGGAAGTACCCTTAATCTGTTAAGCACTAATAACCTAGCAATTATTCATTATGAACCCCATACTGTATAAAGGATGTCTGTTACAATTTTATTAGCAATTCTTTACTTAACCTGCAAAGGTATCATTTTCATTCCAACACACCCCTCGTAATTACATGATGTTTTAAGTGATGTGCCACTAAACTTACAGAATATCCTCCCCCCCGGTTTATTGTAAAACATCTGTATGGGAAAGGATCATTAAGGCCAGTGATCATTTATGACTTTTAGACTTTATCCTTCTGCAAAAGGCAGCAACGCTCATCTCTGAGATGAAAAAGCTACAGCTGTATTCTAATGCTGCACATACACAATCTGTAAACTATTGAACATGGGAAATAAGTAATACTGTAATCAAGTCAATCTGTGACCCATTTGGAGCTGACTAGAAGGTCACAGTAATTATACATCCTCTTACAAAGACTGTCAATTTGAAGTCACTGATAAGCTATTTTGGTGTACTTCTTACAAAATCACTGGGTTTTGTAGATAGAAAGAGAGATGATCTCATTCACAGAAAGGGCTTTCCTAACCCAAATAACGCAGTGTTGATCAGAATACAAATTTTCAAAGTACAAATAAATTTTTGCCAATTTAACTATTCAAACTGCAGTTTTCCAACATGATCTGCTTCACCTTTAAAGCATTTGCCAAATATGCTATCCAGCTTTAATCCAATGTGATGAGGACAGACTTCGACATTTCCTGCTTTCATGCTCTCAGAAGCAAGGAGCTGGTAGCTCTCCTGCTCTCACACTCTCCTCTCAGCTGACACTCCCAGCAAGATAAGCAACGTGACCGAAACACAAGAGGTGCATAAGGCATGTTCCTGCAAAGCAAAGGCAGGGTCTGTGTGTGTGCATGTGAAGTCTGATCATTTAAGTAACCTTCAGTCAAAATAAAAATGAGAGCAAGACAAGAGACAGCTAACGTGTGGCAATAAGACAGAGAAAACTGTGATTACACGAGAGGCTACTACATATGTATATATAATGAATACTGGTTGAAGTTCAGTGGTTGATTCAGAGATGCTGTCACATCAGATTCTCGGTATTGCTGTGAAGGATCCATGTGCTGAAATGTCAGCTGGTCACATCACCTAAAGGCAAAAAGAAATTGCCCTAACATTATGCATAGCAGTTCCATTGCTTCGTACTCTATAGCACTGTTTTCTAAGAATAACTGGTTCAAATGGAAGCTCTTCTTCAATGTGAGCCAGAGGCAATTGAATTTTACCCTTAAAGCAGCTATAGGCATTGTGGAAGCATTTAGGAATATTAAATATTCCTGTATTTGATTTAGTAAAATTCAGGACAGTAGAGGCATCAACTGGAATAACTTCAATGTAAATAGTTTTAACATTTATGACTACAACTAGAAGGAGGATGGATACTCTGATAAACACTATCAAAGTGAAACAAGTCTTGGAAAATTCCCTTTACCTTCCTGTAATTAGTTTTTGAATTATACTTAAAATGGCAGTGTCCAGGAGTCTAACGCACGTGCAGTACAGTGAACCATTCTAGATCCAAAGGTTTTTTTCAAGCTGTTTCTTGTGCTCTGTTCCTTCTTTCTCTACTATCATTTACAGAAGAACAGCTGTGATTTTTACAGACCTAGATCTACATCCTACCTTCTGTTACTGGTGTAAGCAAACACTTAATACTCGCAGAGAACCATGCTGCTTTGCACACCACACATTTCCTTGTATCTGAAAGGGAGGCACGAGAGTGCATGCCATAGAATAAACAATGGAATACTGTATTATAACATGCTATAAGATATAAAATATACAGGAGCTATAAAAAAAACCAGCTATCTAATTATTTTTTCTAGATTTCACATAAATTATAGTCAGAAACACTGACCTGTAAAAACGCCATACTCAGTCTTCTTTCACACTATAAGAACATGTTTCATTAACTGTTTTTTTAAAGCACTGGATCATATCTCCATACAAAGGGATATCATCCCTTTTATAGAAGCAGACATCACTTAAATCCATACTTTTACACTGTCACAAACCTCATCCTGAATTCACAACATACTGTCCTTCACTGACTAGGCTTTGGTGGGGAAATGAGATTAGGAATTAAGAATTTGGATTGCCTTTTTGCAACAAACAAAAAGAAATATTGCTGTTATCTCAGTATTTTAGAATATCTTGTTTATAAATACCTAAATTTATAGATATTATGGTACTCTAAAGTATCATGAAATTAGGAACAGGAATTTAGGAATTTGTAGACATACATGAAAACAAGTTGCCCTTTACTGTAAGTACCTAATAACTAGATATAACATGTAATGCTCTAGTGCATAAACAAAATGCACAATATGAAGAGAGAATTTAAAATAAACTGTATTTGCTTGCCTAAATTAATTTACAGTATGCAGTCATAACAGAATAATGCATACAAAATTCTGGTAATCAAATATAATTATACCAGCAAAATATAGTTATTTTATTCAGCAATCTTTCATCCAAAAGCTTTTGTATATAAAATATGGATGGATGTATAGACACACAAGGTTAAAATCTCTTCTGACAGAATGGACTTAATTTTTAGAATGCATGTCCTTGATAAAATACTATAGCTACCTTTTAAAATTAAGAAAATGTCCTTTTTGAGTTGTTGCATCCAATAGAAATATCTAAATTTTCATGCTGATAAAATAGGAACATTTATTTCATATTTCCTGCTATCCTATCCTTTTTCATGGCATTCACTCAGGTAAAATCACTGGAAGAATAAGTTCTTAACTGCCTACTCAAACACAACTATGTACCTGTTGTTCAATTGCTATAAATGCTATTAGGCTTAGCATAACAATAATAATAAAGTATATAATTAATATGAAGTATATAAGAAAATATTTTCACAGTGTAATGCTACAGATTAGGCTGTGGAAACTAGTTGTCCCAGAATCAGGAGTGACATTAGTCAGTATTTAGTGTTTGATTTGAACTGTGTTCTGAACTGTTTGCTTTTAACAGGCAGACCACCAAGTGGAGAGCTATAGTCTTCCAAAAATAAAAGCCCTTTCACTATACATAAAAGTTTCCTGCAGAGAATTGTCTACAGTTTTATTGTGGTAGAAGAACAGAAAGAACCACCACAGTGATACCACAGAGAGTCAAATAAATAAAATTGAAAATTATTCTGTTCCAGTTTTGTATGTTTCCATTCAACACCATCACCTAACTAGGTAAAGTTGTAAGGCTATACTTTGTGAACAAACATATACATTCCTGGGACACCACTGAAGATAAAGAGTTTCCTTCAGAATATTAAAAAATAAATAGACTGGTCTTTTGTAGCACAGTCCAGACAGCATCCCTTCATCAAGGCACTGCTAAACTGCCACTGAACTACTCCCAGCTTACAACACTCTGAGTATAAGGACACCAGCCAGGCCTTTATTCTCTGTTATTCTTTCTTTTTACCCGTAATGAAATTTTTACTAAACTGTGTCAGAAGTCAAGATCATTCTGGTATGTGTCCAAGCCAAATGCTCACAAAAGCATAAGCTCACACCTGAAAGCTTGGCTGCTTCCAGATCTAAACAGTACATGGACAGAAAGTCAGTATTTAGTGTTTGATTTGAACTGTGTTCTAAACTAACTGCTTGCTTTTAACAGAAATGAACTCTCCATTCCAAGCCAAAAATTAGAACAAATAAAAGAGCAGGTCAACACACAAGTTCAAGTATATAAAGAATAGTATCACCACACACAAATTTTCTTTCCTTTAAAACAGCAACAGAGCTGTTGCCCTATGTCTGTTCAGTGTTACTGTGCCTAATATACCCCAGAGATTACTTTGTATCATGCGGTATCTTTAAACATTCATTGAAGAAAGGGATCATGATTCTTCCTTTGAGGAGCATAAACATGAATGCAGTGAGATATAATTAATAATAAATCAAGTCAATAAAGTTTCATAATAAGAAGTGTAAGACAGTATGTAGTTACATTTGTAATTCTTCTCTAAATCAGCTCTAGCTGAAGTTTTTCCTTCAACTACTTCTTGCTATCCTTAGCCACAGTTCAAAATAATTTAAAAACTGTCAGAACTGAAGGCATTTTAATTTTTATGTTGTACAGAAGGCCATTAGGACTACTGCATCTGTTCATGCTTCCGTAGTAAATCAAAGAAAAACATTTTTCTTCTCCTCCAAGAACCTTAATGTTTTCAAACTTTTCTCATGACTAACGATTCTTCTTGTTTTACGAATCATTTGAGATGAACTGTATGAAAAATTTTCTAAAAATTAGTAAAGTCCAGCTCCTGCAAACTGCTTGCAGAACAAGTCAATAGGAATGATGCCTACAGAGTACTAAACACAACTACTTGTAAGTTCCAGACTTTCCTCCTGCTGTACAGTTACCCAGTTCAGCCATTTCAGCTTGTCCAGTAGCATATATCCCTATGATGACAGAGGTTATTCTAACCGACAACAACAAAAGTGCTGCTGAAACTGTGCAAAAGAAGGGAAAAAAGCCTCAGTAGAGGTTCACAAACTCAGCAAGGATGAAGACTGAAGATGAAGATTTGAATTCTCAATCTTGGGTGATCTTAAACAATAGTTTCTCTCACAAGGATTGGGTTCTGCAAGGATTATTTGCACATTTAGATTTAAAAAGTTGCCACATTCCATTTTGAACACAGCCCAAACTCATGAAGTTCATTTTGTCTATTACATGACAGGTAATAGCAATGTTTAACATGAATGGCCAAACGCAGAACTCAAAGACCATAGCAGTTAGGGGTTAGGGTTAGGGTAAGGGGTTAGGGTTACGGGTTAGAGGTTAGAGTTAGGGTTAGGGGTTAGGGTTAGGGTCAGGTCGAGGGTTAGTGTTTAGGATTAGGGTTAGTGTTAGGGTTAGTGTTAAGGTTAGTGTTAGGGTTTAGGGTCAGGGTTATTGTTAGGTTTAGGGTTAGGGTTGGGGTTAGGGTTAGGGGTTAGGGGTTAGGGTTAGGGGTTAGGAGATTTTTATATGTATTTGGCAATGGATTAATGTCAATGGCCATTTGGAAGTAGCCAAGGTAATTCCCCACTGCCAATGCCTGAGCTCTGGCAGGACTTCAAATCACAACAGCAAGAGACTTTCTTTTTCAGCCCCTTGAGCTTAAGATAAAAAGATAAACACCACATAGTAAGCCTAAGTCATACAAATATTAAAATCCCTTTTGTGTTTGTCACTCTTCCCAGTCACATGGTAATATCACTAAATAAATACCAGGAAGCCAACAGAGATTTGCCTTCAAAATCTCAGGATATTCTAGGACAGACCTAAGCATTCCAATTCCAATGTGCCTCTTGGAACAACCCACACACACTAACAGCAATAATGCACCTCTTTTATTTTTGACACTTAAAATATAGTCTGGTTCCTTTTTTGGTTTCTAATCTGGTTTTCTATTTTACCTGTTTAAAACAATGGAGCAATAATCTGGTCATGTGCACAACATATAGCTGGAAACCATTTTGCTGTGTGGTACAAAAGTTATTTTAATTTCCTCCCAGTTAACATCATATATTGACTACTCCCCAATAATTCAGGCACTAAAAGCAAAATAAGATGCTTATTTATTACTGAAGATTTACTTATTTTTCATTTAATCACATTTATTTATGTTAAAATCCTTTCAGACCAAGACTTTGAACTGAATTTTAGGAAGTCCACAGAGAAATTCACTAAGAGAAAAATGCAGTTCACAGAGCAACTATTTTTGAGATGTAAGCACAAATTCTATCAAGGTCAAAAAAATGAAGAGAGATTTGATTCAAATACATTTAGTACAACAACAATTACAAAGATTTTACCTTGGTTTTCTTTTAGAAATGATTTTGCCTTTACTATTTTTATTTTTTTAGCAGACAGTTGAGTGTGATTAGATCCATGCAGCTACAGGATTTCATGGCCTACTGAACAGGGAAGGACATAAGTAAGTATTTATAGTTTGGAATGTGCTCAGATTTCTCACAGAACTGAAGACAAAGTCCTTGAAAATTCAATCTTTATTGTATCATGGAAACATTGTGTCGTGTTAGTCAGCTCACTCAATTCTTCCAAGGCCTGTATCCATTGCAGATGAATAATATTCCTCATCTAATTTAAAAAAATTGTTAGTTATCAGCATAGTGCACTGTAGATATCAAATGTTTTAAAAGTTCGGGTACCCACTTTCCCTTTCCTCAAACTCAGCTGATACCTCAACGAAGAAATATTCAGAATTCAAGGGTCCAGTTGCAGGACAAAATGGGAGGGCAAAACTTCCCTCTTAGAAAGGTACTATCTAGTATGGAAGGGGTGATAGAAATATTGAATGAGATGTACATGAAATAATATGACGAATTCCCTTATTTCCAAGATAATTCTTCTGGTCTGTCTATAGATCTTTTACATATTTAACTGTACATAGATTTGTAGCTGTTAGCTAATATGAGGATTTCATGTAACAGAAGAGAAGCCAAAAAAGTTTCAGAAGAGATTAAAACATACCACTAATTCATGCATTCAGGGAGAACTTTTTATTCATAACTACCTGACTTCAGGAGAGACAACGTTCTCTTTTTTCCTCCCTGATTTCCAGAGTTTTGTATTAGCATCTAATTTGTATGAGTTTAAAGCAGAAGTCACACATCTTTCATTAGATGACAACTACAGAATAACAATATGCCATGAAATAATGGCAAACTGCAGACATAGGGGTTTTTTTAAAGGTAAAGAAGAAAACTTGTAAAAAAAAAAAAGTAGTACATGCATATTGAATAAAAGAAGATGGCAGAAAGATAGTAAGGTGAGTATTTTACACGCACATGTAAAAGACAAAATACAAGATCCAGATCCAGTGAAAGGCTGAAAGCAAGCCATGATGACCAGCAGCAGTCCATTGCTCCAGCAAGGCATGGCCAGCTGGCACTGGGCCTTCTCAACCCCTGTGGCTCCTGCCCCACACAGGCCGCCATATGGCTCTGAGGGAGCACTCCCAGCTCCTTTTTGCAGCCTATGCAGGGACACCACAGAGCATGCTGTTTCCAGCAACACAGCCAGTCTGGCTCATAAGATATTTTTATAAAGAAGCATGATGTAAGTAGGAACCCCTCAGTCTACAAGCTAGGAAAAGCAGAGCATTGTTTTGTCAAAAAGGTATGCAATTATTTTAATTTATGTATTTCAGACTAGGTAAGACTAAGCAAGGCAAAATGCAAAATGTAGAAGCATAGAAAGCTAAGTACATGATATACTTTTTTGGTTTAGTGGTTAAATTGCAAAATGAAAAATAAATTCCAATTACCATGAATATTTTAGCTGCCCAGAAGAGGCATTTCATTTTCCTATATTAATCTATACAATGGATCAATTTTGAATTGGAAGAATAATTTGGAATTTTTAAAATAAAAATATTTTAGAAATACTACAAGAAACTTCCACTGCTTCCAAATTTTATTTTCTCATTGCAGCTGAAATGGGTTCTCAAGCTCAGCCCAAAGTGACAAGCAAATAATTTAATCCCAAAAAAGTAGCATTCTTCAAAAAATTACTGTTGAGACAATATTTTTTATAATTGTTGATACAATCTGGACGGCAGAGTAAGTTTCCAAGACAGACCACATTGAGGCTTGCTTGCAGAGTGTGCAGGGACTCAGCTTTCTGCCGGGTGCCACTTCCCATGTCACACCCACTCATATCACACCAATGGGCAGGGACATGATGCAAAATGCTACTTGTGGTGCAGGAACTGAGGTACAAACTCTCATAGCTAAAGTGAAATTTAACATGGAATACTTGATAACAATTACCTGAAATGGTTTGGGCTTGATTTCTAAGCATCTTATGACTGAAATTATGAGTATGCAAGCTTTGAGCAGCCTTTTAAAATGTTTTGGGAAGGTATGCAAGTGTGCAGAGACTTTATGCCATAATTGTACATCTGGCACTTTCTATGGCATTTAAGGCTCATTAAATTCTGAGTCTTGTGTCATCTGCCCTTGGCTTAAAATAGTTATGTGAGCTTTTTGTCTCTAACTTCCTATTAAACAGAAGTTTTTCCTGTCAGTCTTTGAGCTCCCTTTATTCTCTTTATCACATCAGTTCCTCAGCAACAGCATAGGCTCAGATCACAGCCTTAGTCCTCCACAATTTGATTCCATGTTTACTTACAGGAGAGCAAAAGGAACTGTTTACATAAATTCTCCATGAACAAGTTATTACTATTTTTATTATTACTATTTTTAACTATTGTTAAAATAATTTTGGGATGTGCTTTCTTTGAAAATATTTTTCTATTATATTAAATTCAAAGTAAACTTTTTCAACTGAGGAGTTTTATAACATATAAATCTATGATTTTAACAGTAGTGTCATCTATACTAATTGCCTAGGCACTGCCCCCATGTTTAGTTTTTTTCTATAGAATAGCTCTCTAAGACTATAAAAGACAATGACATAACACAGAATGTCTCAAGTTACTGTGACAAGAAATGTTTCTCATCATAAATCAAGAGACTCATTACAACAACTGTGTTACATCCCCCCAAAAATTTACATTTAATTTAAAGCAACTGTTTGAGATTAATAAAACATGATCAAAATTCAGACATTCAACTGAAATCAAGAAATATCACATCCCTGCTGTGTGATTTCAAGAACTCTTTGAGGTTACTGGGGGGAAAAAAAAGAGATTGTCTTATTACAGGTTGGCAGTAGAGATTTTATGACAAATTTCTTCCCTGCTGTAAAGACTTTATGACTGAAGAGGTACTGCGCTTCATAAAACGAAGCATCTTTTTCTACAATAATAACTGTTAAGTTTTTCCTCAATGCTCATGTGCCTCTAGCTTATTTTGTAATGATATAACACCTGCAATGGATTAAATCTGTACCCTAACTGTAGCAGATAGCGTAAAGAAGTGTCAGTTCACATTATTCTGCATATAAATCTGCCTTTTTTGGTAAGCAGGATAAAAGAAAGACCACTGAACCGCCAGAAACTCAAAGCATATGTTGTTCATGCAAAAAACCAAATTCAGCAACATGAACCTTTCCCATATTGTTCTATTTCAGGACTGGAATATTGTATTTTTGGAAAAAAAAAGGAAATATACAGAAATGCGTTATCATCAGGTTGTAGTAGTAGTTTTTTATAATTGCCTGCTGACACCGCTGAATTGTCATAAAATATCATAAAGAAGTAAATGAGTTGATAATGTAAAGCAGTAATTAGAATTTTGTGCATGCTTATGCTATTTACATATTTTAATGCTTTGATATTAACATGTCATCTTTAATAGTATGCAAATTATCCTCCTCAGCATTACACATGTATTCATTCACAACAACTGTAAATTTACTCCCTTTTTTATCTTTTCACAGAGACTTTTCAGGATCTCATACAAAATCATTTCCCTGCAATCTCCTGTCCAGATTCATTAAAGCCTCCAGCTCTAATGGACAGAATAGCAGCAGCCACCAGCTCTGCATATCACTGTGCTATAAAAACACACTCACACAGAACCTCTTTGTGCCTGGAGGTTTTACAACCACCTAAATAATGTCAGATTAATCAACTAGCTATTTCTACCTGTTCCTGGGTAGTGCTGATGTTCGCAAGCAATCTGATGTAACATATTTAAGCTGAGAAGCATGAAAACATGCATCCCAACAGTGGAGCTTCAAGAGAGCCATGGCACATCCCAAATGTATTTCAAAAGATCAAGGAGGCAACCATAAATACAGCTTTCCATTTGTCCCACCACTTCACTGCATTTCTGATCAACCTTATTTTTCTGTTCTGGAAAGTTTTCATCCTTCAAACAAACATCACTTAATTTGAAACAAACAGTTGGAAAACAAAGTTATGGTGTGATTAAAAAAGTAATAATAGAAGTACAGCTTAACATGAGTTAGTGCTTTAGAGTGCACTGCAATTTGTGGGTGTATTGCAGAACCCTGCATAATACAGCTACAGTTGCCTAGCAACAAACAGGAACTATATCAGAAAGCAGCAAAGGTGTGAATGAATAAACAGAAGTGACAGAGACATGTGAAAATGTTCTGTAAAACCACGTTCAGTGCTAGAATGTCTGATCAGGTTTCCACAGCATTTCAAGGAGAACACTAGATCAAATTCTACTCACCATTATAGGATTAAGGTATGCACATGTAAACTGAATCTGACTAAACATGAGCAATATAAAATCTGGAGAAAAGGCAAATTAAATTGCACTCAGTTTGGACGCTGAGTACAAATACAGATTAAATTCCCAATATTATCTTGAATAGATAGGGTAGAATTTATTAAACACCTCTAATTTAGTTCTAGATGCTCACCAAGCACCTGTTTCACTGTAAAACTTTTGGAAACCAAGCATTTGGTCACCGAATGTGAAAGACTAATGTTCATTCTTCACGCTTCTTTCCATTCAGAGACTCCTATGCTGAGACAACTAAACTTTTTCTCTAGTTTTTTTTTTTATTTGCTAGATCTTTTTGCTATAAGCAAGAGCCACTTTAGCTTAAAAAGGTCCATAACATGCAACTGCCCTTCACACTAAAAGGCTAATACTGTTCAGAGGTATTTTAGCCATTTTACAGCACCACAATATTTTGTAATAAAAGCAAACCCATTTTCATATGTAACTGGATGAAAATTATTAGTAAATTATAAAAACCTGAAGATCCAAACAGCTGAGGGTGAAAGACTGTGTAGTTATAGGACTAATGTATTAAATACATGGCAAAACCACTCATCTGGCATGCACAAAAACAACTCCCATGATCCAGCAGAGCCAAGCTACTTTATAACAACTAAAGGTCTTACTCTCTTTCACAGAATGATGCTGAAGTAGTCAAATAATTCAAGCCCACATTCTTCTTCTCCATAGGTAAGGAAAACTCAAAGACAATGTGTTCAAGCAGAGATTGATTAGTCAGAATTACACTGACGTAATGTTGGGGCAGAAAGTTGCATTAAGTCATCTTCCTGAACAGATGGTGTAGAGATATTGGTTTTAACTAGCACATGGTTGAGTAAATAATGTTTAAGTTTTCTTTGAGAGCCTGGGGAGTGAACCAGATAGAGTTGAGTAAAATACCTGTGCCTCCTGCCCACATCATCTGCTACTCCTAGGGTTTTCATTTCCTGCACTGTTTGTGCTTTATCACACGGCTCACTGGACAGGCAGTCTGTGCCCTTGGTTCTAAAAGCTTTTATTGGAAGATTGAAAGGGATGTGCACTTAGTTCCAATTTGCATTTTCTTTATGTATATAGTTTGTTTCTTGCATCTAAAATTAGTCAGAGATTGCAGTGTGAGGCTGAATAGCTTTTCTGCAATCATTATAACAAGTTTCAGATGCAATAGTAAATTACCATGACAGCACAAAAATCTACACAACCAGTTTTAGGAACTATTTGGGTTTTGGTCAGATTAAATGTCCATTTAAAAAACTCAAATTGTTAATTCTCAGGTAAGTCCAATATGGACTTCTTTAACCATTTGCACATTTACAATCTCAAAGACAGACTGGGTTCTGTTGCTATATTATGTAGCATACACGTTATTATATTTTTGTTTAAACGTGGAGGATAATAAAGTTCAGTAGATTTCATTAAGACCCTTTTAATTCTTTAAGCAGGAAAACGGCTTCACAAGCTGTCAGAGTGGGGGACAGACCCAGAGTAACGACACATCCTCAATGTGAGGATGATCATTCTCATTTATTGCTAGTTTCACACAGTTTATATAGAGAGCACATGGCATAAACAACCTTATGATTGGATAACTGAGGCTAACAACATGTATCAAGCCAGCAGTTACTTGGTTAACTGGATTGGTCCATACTGGGCAGAACTCCCTCAGTTCCCAGATAAGGCACCACTTTGTTTTCATAACTTTACTTGTTTTCCACCTTGTTCCCAGGCTGAAGGAAAGAGCAAGGTCGCTCTGTGGCCTGCAGCTAAGGCTTCAGGCTAACACTACTTATGATAACAGTGCTACTCATTGGGTGCTCAAAGTGTTGGGTTGCTCAGGACGTACCCTTTGCTTACCAGCCATCCTTCCACAACAAGCAGCATCAACTTACTTGACTATTTCAATAACTAGATTCGTGTGTGTTCAATCACACGTGCTTTTCATGGTAACAATTCCAGGAATGTCATTGCTAGAACATTTAAACAAATCATTTGGTAGTCAAAAATTATGTACCTAAATATGAAAACAAAGCACAAGGTTTAAAACCAGTATAATGGTTTACAGCAAAATAAATGAACACTTAACAATTAAGATAATCTTGAGGAGAAACTATTTTCTAGTATTCTGCATTATACGTCTTAAAATGACACCTTTCTTTCCTACAAATTGCTCTTCTTGGAAAACACCAAAATAAAGTACAGAATCATAATCAAATCACTGCAGAAAAAAAAATGAGACAAACATAAGACACACTTACGCAGGTAGTGATGTGAACTGGTAACAATATCTGAAATAAACTGTGTGCATTAGTTATGCTGGAAGAGCAACCAGATGTGCAGGTCATCTGATTACTCATTTACTCATTAAAAACTTGCTGTCTCCTTCAGCTTCACTCGCTAAAAACTGCTGACTCCTGGCAGAGTTTCCACATTTCTTTTTTTTATAAATGTAGACATAATTGTCATACTTTAGTCATCACTAATTTGTTACTGATGTTTATAATAAAGGCTAAAAAAACTCATGAAAGAATAAGTTCTGATTTGTCTCATTAAAGCCAACCTTTGAGCATTCCTAGTAACCTTAGGGAAAAAAAGCTGCATAGAAGCCTAGCAGTAAAGCATGTACAACTTTTAAAATTGAAAATGGACCCATATCAAAGAATTCAAACCCCTTTCACTAAGTGGCCTTCTATAAAGCAGCCAAGGGTGCAAAAAAAGGAAGAGAGACAGGTACCGCTTCATGTATCATTTCAAGAGCTAAGATTCAACTGAAAAATTAATTTTCAAATTTGAGTTTTCATTCCATCTTCCTCACAGCAGTTCAGGATACTGTGATCTAGGCTGACTGAAATTTATCACAGAAACATCCACCTTCTTTGGATTTTTTCAAAGAATATTTTTTATGATACTGACAAAAGGAATAACCCTCATAGTAACTGGGCCTACAGAAAAAATGCAATCAAAATCTCCCACTTTACTCCCTCTTATAACTGCTCACCTACCAAACTGCGTAGTTTGTAATGACCAAGTGTCACTTGGGGCACCACAACCAGTAAGGTCATTCTTAACAATATTGTGAAGTGTTTTCTTGTGTTTTTATGACTGTAATGTCATTCCTGTTTGACTTCACTGACACTGCTCATAGCAGAATTGCTTATGACATAATTATGGAAATACATAGCTTATTATTGTATAATATAACCTTACAAATCTCATGCATGCATCATTATGCAAATTTTAAGAGTGGAACAAATGTTGATGTCAATATGTCCACACCAGAATAAGGTAAGCAAATGAAATATAGTCCAGTTAGCAGTATGGTGAGTAACCTCAAATAAAAGGAGATGCTCAAGGGAGGAAGGAATATTTAAAAGTTATGGCAAAAATCTGCCACAGCTTCAGCAAAAAGTTGATCCCAAGACACTGTAACTCAAGAAGTGATGGATGACATACACATCAAATACCAAGTTCTTTGAAGCTGCATGTCACCTAACCTAATCTGTAAGTTAGGAACCTGATCTAAATTTTGCAATTGTGCCTGAAGTTAACAGAGGGGACCAGGGGAAAAAGAAAGATCTGTTTATATTAAGTTGTGTTAATTACCTTCTAGAAGTGCATACCTCTCTTCAGCAACTTCAGAAAGAACATAACTTGGGTAAATACGACACAAACTTCTAAAATCTGGTAAAGTCTAATGAGTTAAGATGTAAATACCATCCAAATATTCCTTTGATAAGGGAAACAATCCATATATCCCATCCTAATTGAGCAGGTATCTCTGCTCAGACAGTTCAAATCTATTCTCTATACACAATTAATGTGTATATATGATGTGGCAATTTCATGTAGATTCTAAATGGCCATATTAGCTCTAAGTGCACAGTAGATTCCTAGCTTAATGAAAACCTCTCTGGAAGAAAAGTGAGGTTTCAAAGCTTGATATGCAAACTGTAAGGCACAAAAGATGTAGATGCTACCTCGGAATTGCATTATCAGGCTGTTGACTCCTGTCCACTTTTCAGCCTCTATCTCTGGCTTCAGGGTGTCTGGGAAAGCTTGGAGCACACAAAAACATGAAGAGTTTGCTGCTTGTTGCATTTTCCATGTAATGAATAATTAACAGTACAGAAAAGCTTGAAGAAAATTACATTAAACAGGAACTATGCATTTTTAATTAGCTAGGGAACCAATAAATACTACATAAAACAAGGAAAATATTCAAAGGGGGGGAAGGGGAAAAGTATTCTTTAAATGCATTTTCACCGAAGGAATGACACAAATCTAATTAGGAACTGCTGACCAAGCACTTTCTAAATGAAAATAGTACTATTTTTTATTTTAAATGAATTATATGGAATAATTGTGACTGCTATAGTACATGACATATTTTCAAGTATTTTCCAATTATTTTTAGAAAATTTCCACACTGTAGAGAATAGGGTTTTAACTCTTTAGTTCTACATACATGTGGTTTGAAACATATTTGCAACACTTGCCAAAACAGAGTGAAAGAGCAGAGTTATTAGTCACTATTGTTTCTACTCCCTGACTTTTTTTTGCAGGAAAAAAACAAATACTGAATTCAATCACAAAGGTTGCAAACTTCTTTCCTACTCAATGAGATTTCTTTTAAAAAAAATATTACATCTGGTGTCAGTAAGTGCATTTCAAGGGTCTGAGGAAATCACTACTTTCTTGTTCCCTCACCATAGAGATTGCCCAACACTTGTGGAATTCAGGTATCGTACTTGTCTTGGGGATACAAAAGGTGGCCCAAAGGATGCTTTGCCTCTTGTCCTTTGAGCAGGACATGGCACTGGTAATAGTTTTACAGAAGTGAAATGAGGGACTTCTGAAATGGCTACAGTGACTGCTATCACTCACACAAAAGCCATTTCTGGCATGCCAGGAGTCAGGCAACTGTTACTATTTTGGCTAAATGTCTGGTAAGTAGTAGAGGGTTATCTAGGGCTCTTTAAACATCCCTCTGTGTATCACCATGATAAATGTAACAGAGCCCAAGTCTCCATGCAGTGAAAAAGGCATTTTCTAAATAAGCCCAGTCAAAAACTAGACTAGTATTTTCACTGTCCTGTTCACTGATGTGTAATTTCCATGTGGGCAGCTGTTTGGAATGCCATCAAGGATCCAGCAAACACATTTGGTGCTCAGACATGGTTTCTCTGCTGCCCAAAGTTACCCTGATGTATTCAGGTGGCATTCTGCCTACTCATCAGTTGACAGATGACTTTATTTGTGGGGAGTGGCAAGCAAGTACAAGTGAGGGTGGTCAGGCTGCTCAACTCTAAAGAAACATTCCTGACACACCAGGTCCCATTTGGAATTGTGCTCTCTTAATTCAGTACTTCACACAGCTTTACATTTAGCTTTGTTCACTGGTGATTAATTGGAGAAAAAAAGGCAGAGATGGAAAGACACAAAACTACTTCTGTCTACTAGAACAGCAGATCACAATTCTTTCAGTAACTTGGCAAGCCACAGTCACCAGAGGAGAAGTAAAGATGCTTCCAGATTGTACGGATGCCTGAAGGAAATTCTTGTATAGGACTAGTGCTTAAGATGGCATTACAGCAAACAGCACCACAGATGAGGCAACAAAGAACACAGCACCTCTATACTATTACACTTTCATGACAAAGAGGTAATTTTTTTAAAAATGGAAATATAAACCCTTAATTTTACTAACCTTTATATAAGAAACAATGATCTAATAGTCAAATTAACCAATATATAAATTGTTGTAGCAGAAAAATCTGAAAATTTCATGCTCAGGTGAGAAATGAGCAGAAGAGACACTCAATAAAAGGTTGCACCATATTTTTAAACAGTTGTGTGTTTACAAGAATGTGTTGAAGTAATTCAATTTTAGATATATTTTCTTCTCAAAAACGCCGTGACAGCAAAAATAACTAAGTTAAAGCTCAGTAGTGACAATATGACTGAAAGTTTTAAGAGTGTAATGAACTTGCCAAGCAAAATTCTACTTTTATCTGACCAGTTTCAACATCCATGAAAGAAATTCATACAAGACAACCTGAGAGGTTATGGATGCCCCCTCTCCGGAGGTTTTTAAGGCCAGGCTGGACAAGGAATTGAGCAACCTGATCTAGTGGGAGGTGTCCCTGCCTATAGCAGGGGGGTTGGAACTTGATGATCTTTAAGGTCCCTTCCAACCCAAACTATTCTATGATTCTAAGTATCAGCTCTGGAGTCAAACTAAAATTTGGTATTGAATTTTGGTGGCGATCTTGGAAGTCAAGTTGTTCAGTTACCTCTTCAGTGCTGTTTTTCTAGTACTACTTGTACATTGAAGTTACTCCCAATATAAATTGGATGGTGCTAAACTAACTTACTCTATTTGGAGTACAATGCAGCTATTCCTCACCATTATTAAGAGGGTTATATAACTGCTTGCAATGTCATTTTAACAGGATAATTAACTAAAAAAAATTAAGAGCCACATTCACAAGACAAAAATCAAAGCACAAGCTATCGTTGATATTTTCAAGCCCCCGGTTATTCTGTATTAAATATATGTTAAAAAATTGAAAAATGTTTTCCTAACCATATTCACAATAGCTCACTGATACCAAACAACTGCTATATACATCCCTTTCTCTACCAGAAATTAAAAAAATACAATATTTTTCTTAGACTCTGCTCTTTATCCATTGATGTGACATATTGCAGAATGTCCATGACAGAGGACTCAGTTCTGGTGCTTTCACATGTCCATGTCTCACAGGAACAGGAGTTGAGAATTTAATCTACTCTGTCAGAGCTTTAACCATAATCTTTTTCAGCACCTGCTGCACTTCCTCAGCAGAAAGGGTAATGATTATTATGACCAATATTTTTGTTTAAATATTTTTTTCATAAATGTAAAATCTTGGTTTCAGCATCAGGTAAGATACTTCTAGTAGAGTAGCCATTTGGTGAAGCAGCAGTCAGAATATAGACAATTCTATTTTCTATTTTTCTGTTATGTTGTCTTCTGGCTCATTTTAAATTAGCAGGACATACAGGGAAGTCACATTTTTTAGGGTGGGAAAAAAAACCTGAACACCTGAAGCCACCTGTAAGTTGAAAGTAAATTCTACTGAGGACCCAAAAATCATTATTTTTTGACTCTCAGCCAGCTGGCATGATTGCTGTATTAAACAAAATCCTTACCTAAAAAAGTGTTTCTTGTCCTAGATTGCTTTAACACTGAAAACTCACACCAGACTGTTTTCTAAAAGCAGTTGTATCTGTTAATACCAACAATCAGAGCAATGCCAATGCTGAAAGCCAATAAAGTCATAAACACTATGTTTACTCTCTCTCCTAAAAAGCACTTTAGAAGGTTCACGCACTAGCATTTTACCAGGGCTGAGGCTAGTGGTATTGCATTTGCTGCACAGATATTGGTAGAAAATTTTGGCAGAGAGTTTGCCTTAAACATCCTCCAGAAGGTGGCAAGGTTATTGTGAGTTCATTTCTTGGTATTCCATTTCTTTGGCAATCAGTAAGACATTAAGTCACACACCTTCACCTAACCTATCTGCTCTGAAAATCTGCATGGTTTTCCTTAAAAAGTACTTCAACATGATCTGTTACACAGAAATATTTTATTTCTGGAAGAAATGGCTCTCAAATGGCAGGTGAGACTGTCATCATACAGGGTATCTTCATTTCAGATAAAATTTGCTGTTGAAAAAAGTCAATTATACTTCCCCCCTTTGTCCCTTGTGTCTTAGTTAAAGAATATTTTGGTGCAACATGAAAGGGCCATGATGGTAATGTTTTTCTACTTTTTCTTACAGTTTAACAAAAAAATGGAGATGGGGGAAATACATAAAGTAATAAAATTAAGAAGGACAAGTAGAATAAAAACTGATCTCTCCTTTTTCTTCCTGGCACTACATTTTCCCTTCAAATAGTGAGTTAAATACTACTTCAAGCAAACCTGTATACAGATGTTTACAGTGTAATGTGCAGTGTCAGCTGTGCAGCTCAGAGCTGACCTTTTCCCACTGTTGTCAAGGCATGAAGGTGAAGAGTATCTTAATATTTCTCTTTATTAATGAGCATTAAAGATTCTCAGACACTGATCTTTTCAGAGAGAAAGGACAACTTCAGCACAAAGAAAGAACACAAGATTACCTTCTGTGTATTCCATGGTTTAGGCTTCACTTCGGAGACTCTGTAGACTGATTAAAAGACCAGCTGGCAAAAAAGAAGAATGCATCCCTTCCCTCTGCTTTTCATAGGACTGGCCGATATGATTTGCAAATTTTCTTGGAAAAGTATTTTAAAATTTAACAGTTAATTTTGTGGGTCCTTTCTTCAAGTGGTGCAGGAACATTGTGCTCACCTCATCTAGGTCTCACTTCACATAAGCAGGTATATTAAAAATATTTCACTGCCATTGTGAGTGGTTAGCCATTAATTAACCACTCTGGAATTTTTAAAAATTATTATTATTGCGGAATTCCTTACTGTGTAAGAAATAATTAAATTTGTTGGAGAATTGCAGTTTTATTTTCCAATTCAGCATTTTTCTATATGTATCCTCTTGGGACAGTCCTCCTTACTACAGTGTTCATCTTGTATTTGTATCTCTCTCCTGTAAATTTAAGTGAAGATGGGCTACTTGGTTTTAATACAGGGTAAATAAATTAAATACGTAGCAACTTTGCTTTTGACAGCAGCCATATGACTCAGTTATGATAAAACTTAAATTGCAAACCTACCTAATCTTATCAATAGAAAAATTCCACAGGTGAAGAAATGCAGCACTTCACTCAGGGAGCCTTTATAAAGTCTTTATAAAGTCATAGAATTGCTTGTGACAAGAGTTATTTTTGTTGGACTCAGTTTACATATGACTTAATCACAATGTGACATAAAATGAAACAAAGTGAAGAGCTGCATTTTAGTCTTTCATAGCAAAATATGACATTCTGAATGTAATAAAGTGTGCCCTTAAAAGCTTCATTCTTAATTCTAGGTACATAAAACCAGATAAGTCTTAGAACTAGTTTTTATTGCTAAAATTATTCTACCAAAATTAGACTGTTACATAAACTCAGCACTTGCTCATGCAGGCAACTCTAGACTGAGCTCTTTTCTAATGAGTGTTTAAAAATATTAAATTGTTTAAAAATGTTTAATGAGATTTCATTTAATTGCTTATTGATCATCAGTGGCTACACTACTATGAAAAGAACACTATTGCATGTCTTCTTAAGCATTTAGTAAAAATCCATCATGAACAAGTTAATAAAATCATATTTCTATTTTGCCTTTTGTTCCTAAAGATGAAAAAAATGTTCCTGCTTATTATCAAAAGTAATTGAAATGATGAGGAAAAAGTGAAAGAGGGAAGAATCTACAGCTCTAGGAAGGGAGATATCTCTCTGACCTCTGCAAAATCCTGACATTCTCAGTGAGACTACTGACTCACTGTTTTTGTGAAAGGAAGGAAACTAAAAATCTTATCTGGAATATCATCTATAATGCTGATCATGATTTGTTTAAAAAGTTGAACTCAAGCTTGAAAAGCATCAGAAAGGGCATTAGAGTGAGAAGGTACACAGAGAGCTTTAAAGAGGTTAATAAAAGAACTTTGCTTACTCGGTCTAGCAAAATGAAGAGGAATTTGATGGCTCTCTATAAATAAGAGAACCATCATTAATAAAAAAGCATTCTTTAAGCTAATGAACAAAGGAGTCATAAGACCACAATGCAAGCAAATAAAGCATGAATTCACTTAAGCTTTTCGGTAATTGAAGCAATGAGGAAATCCCTTTCTGGTGATCTCCTTATTAAGGCATTCTATTCTACTCATCACATATAACTCCAGGAATTAGTCTTTTAGTTAGGCAAGGCGCTGCAGAAATATAAGCCAAGTCAATGGGATCACCTTCAAGATATATAGACAAACTTCTAAACTTTTGGACAATACTTAGAGTTTCACTAGATACAGCTTTTCATTCCTATCCCATCCTATGCATTCTCAACTTCTTTCCTGTGTAACAGGCATTTCCACCCCATTAGCAACAGCTCAAGTGCCAGCTGCTCAGTGCAACAGGTAAAATAATGTCATCTGACTCCATCCAGAAGTGCCCAAACATCTTTACAACACATATCCTAGCATTCACTGTCTTTATAAAGTGAAGTAAGAGTAAAGCAGAGTTTACTTGCAGAGGCTCCACACTATCACAGCACCTGGCCAGCTGAGAACCACAGCTTGACAGCCTTGTCTTCACTTCCAAACATTTATCATCATAGCTCTGCTGAAGGAATCTTTCCATTTAATGACATTGACCTGAAAAATTCTGTCTGAAAGAAGCTGACAAGAAGAGGGGTTTCTGTTTCTTCATAGATTTTCAGAGTTTTGGGCAGTATTAATAGTAATTCTGTCATATAGCATGAAATATCACCAAGAAAATCTTCTCTTATTTATGGAAAATTGACTCTCATTTACACTAACATCTTTCTATAAGTTTTTTTCAGTGTAAATTTGGATTATAATTATCTTCCTCCCTTCTGTCCAAGCTGCTGGCCATAGCTGTTGCTGGCCTGTGCTGCAAAATTGGCAGATATAGAATTCTGTCAGAACATCAACAGAAAAATAGGCAAAAAAATTGAGTGAGTATAATTAGGAGTTATCAGGTAACGTTAAAAGACACAGCTACTGTGTTTACCAGCTAAAACAATGAAATCCTTTAGTCCATCAGAAAGATGCTCTGGAAATTCTATCATGGCAAAATTGAAACTAAGCTTCACTTAATGCAGAGAAAATCAGTTTTGTAGGAAACCAACAAACAGCACAGTATAAATTTCATCCTAAACAAACTCCTGCAAAAAGCACAGATTTATAACTATAAGTATCATTCTGCACCATGAGGAACACAATCTTTTTAAGAGACATCCCTATATAGGGGAAAGAGGACAACATTAGATTTTCCTACACATAACAGAACATATCAGTGCTTAAATTGCCTTTCCAAAGTTTAGGTAAATGAATGTATTCCCAATACTTCAACTGAGTATCCTAACTACTGCTCTGCTCATTCCTTCCCAATCTTTGAACTGAGGAAAATGAAGTTTTGCCACTTATTTCAGTGAAATGCTGTTTGGCTTGTAACTCCACACATTTCCTTTTTAACATCAAATTTTGCACTTCAGCTACACAGACATTTTCTTATAGTGTTGAATCAGGACAGTTTCTGCTACTAAAAAGAGACTTGCATCTTAAATGTTAATTATGCATTTGCAGGCAGCCTAAATGACTCAGGGGACTGAAATCTGACTCAAGCTTTTCATCAGCAGGTCATCAGTTCAAATCTGATTCAGATCAGCAGTGGCTGGAAGGTTCTACAATTCAACAGCTTTTTAGATGACCTATATGAAAGAATATAACATCATATTATATTCAGTTTTGGGTGGAAAAGAATCCACATGTTAAAAGTCATGCTCAGAACTAACATTAATTGGGATCCATACCACTGGAATCTAAGAGGACAACAGGTCTGGAAACTGAACTGTCCCATTTGACTCTGCAAACTCGTCAGCACTAAGAATGGAAAATACTGAAGATGGAACACAGGAGGAAAGTCTCAACTCCCATGTCTTCTCTTGTTCCAGGCCATGGATAATGACTCTATGCTTGATAACTGCTATTTTTCTGTGCAGAGTACAGAAACCAAGAAACCAATCCTTACAAGACCCATACACAGAAAAACCCCAACAAAACAAAACCTTCAAGCTCAATCTGAAACTCTGTAATCACACTACACTAACACTTCAATTTTCCCCTATTAACAGGCTGTTTAAAAATGAAATCACTTATCTGTACTTTCATATGAACTGCCCCAGTATAACCTGGAGAGGTATAAGAATGCAAAAGTACTAGGTCATATGTTAAAATTTCAATACTTCTGTGGATTAAAAAAAGAAAAGACAATCCAGACATTTTTTCCTTAGTCCTTAAAATCAAGCTGCATTCTTCTTTATGAGAAACTGTGCTCTTGGATAGTGGAAAACTGAACATTTACAGATTTACAGATTTCCTTCCTTCTCTGGCTCTAGGGGGGGTTTCAATTGGTCAACGAACACCTGCATGAACCACAGAGGCAGACAAAGAGTAGATAGCTGGTGCATTTCGCTCTTTTATCAATTCTTAGCTCAACTGGGAGTTCTCCAACTTATGCCGAGGCCAGAGCAACCATAGTTTCAGAATAAACCAAATAATTCCTTGAACAGAAGTTCTCAATCCTGATTTGTGTGGATCTTGTCAGGAGAGGTTAGGTTGGAAACTGAAAATCTGCATTCATGACTCTGCAAGCTACTCTTAGAAGCACAGCCTAATGTACAATACTCAGTCCTGAGTTTGGCAAGACAGAAGTCAGGAGTCTACACACTGTTTCTGTGAAGAAAATGGCAGATGTGATGTGTGTCTGCATCCCCGTGATTAATATAAATACAAGACTATAAGATTGCTATGTAGAATCCCATACTCAGAAGCATAGCCCCAGCATGCATACAAAATAAATATTATCTGGAGCCTCTCTTTGTTTTTTTTGACATATCAGATCATGAGGCTTTGTAAAATAATTTCTACACTACTTAGAAAGATAGATTCCAAAATAAAAATCTCTTCGTTGCTTTGAAGCTGTTGTTGGTTTTTGTGTCTTAAAAAGATCAAATGTGCATTGCTGCTGTAAGAATTAACTGCCTACTAAATTTTAATTCTAGATTGACTGAAATGCACTCTTAATCTTCCTCCTGAAAATGATTCACAATATTGAAACAACAGCTAATAAAATAATTTTTGCTGAAGATGTATACATTGCTATTGTCAGTATATTAGTCCTTAAAATTCTGAAGTGGCAAAGACATTAAATGACCTGAACAATTGAATTTTGTTATTAAAAAAATCTAATAATTACTGAGTAGATACAATTCACCAAGTTTTCTCACACTGCTACCTTGCACGTGGACAAGCCAGATGCTAAAAGACATCCCTAGGGATGATACAAAGCCACTGTAGTTTCTTATGAACATTTTTGCACTGTCACCTAGTCTTAGAACACAACAATGACCTTTGTTTCCATAAATCAATACATCTGTAAGTACTTTTCAAAGAGCAGTTTTTTCAGAAGCCATCAGGAAACTAGAAGAAGCTTGGTCTTGGACCTCAGCTGCCATCTTTGAGTGAGGTAATTGCTTTATCAGAAGTGGGAGCAAAACACTAAGCTACTTTGCCATCAGATAGAAATGACTGAAGATAGTGTCAGTTAATCATTAGACTGTTTGAGCTACTTAATCTTCCATTCTCAGAGGCTGTCATTGTTAGATTATCTATATTTAAATAACACATAGATCTGGTCTACCTCTGTTTCCAAGCCAGAGAGACAACTAGGGAAAAGTGAGTTATCTTCACCTACAGAAAATAAGAGCGTGCCACATTACATAAAATTCCTCATTTTTCTAGTTGTTTGGGTACTTCATTTCTTTGACTTCTCTCTGGTTACAAAGCCCTCTCACCAGAAAAAAAAAAATTAGAAAATTATATAGCTCTAGCAGATGTATTGCCACCTGGAACTGGCAAATTGGGAAGGAAAAGCTAATCCCTGGATGACTCAATACAGTAGGCTAACATGTAACTGAAGGCAGGAATCCAATGCAAGTCACCTTTCCCTGAACAGAAAATCCTACTCAAGAAGCCATTCACTTACACGTCTTTCACAGCTTTTGTACGCAGGTGCAGCACAGCTATCCTCAGAGCAGACCCAAACATCGAAACTCTGCCTGCATAAAATGTTAATGTGCTGATCCCCTGGCACATTGGAGATTCAAGAAAAGGGGATTTATATTTTCTATTAGAAGTTGAAAATATTTTCTTTAGTTAAACTAACAGTTCCAGTGTAGCCATTGACGTAGAATGCAAAATATCATGGTAAGTTCCAAACAGTGTTTGGCAAATTTATAATTAACTTCAGGGATGGAGATTATTTTGTTATTTTTAAATCGAGCAAACATCAGCTGGCAAAGAAATTGGATGCCTTAGAGCTTCTTCAACAAATCAACAAAGGCTTGATATTTTTAAACTCTGCAATAGGCTCTCAGCTATTAAGAACAAAAATAACAGGAGTCAAAGAGTGCTGGTTTTCCATTACTTTCAGAAGTTAAAGTGTTTGGGTTGGCTGGTCAGCACTTAAAGAAAACTTTACAGTGCTATGAGATATGAAACATAAATAGAATCTGCTTCATGAAACTACATGTAGCATAGAAATACTCAACAAGAAATTCTGCTTTAACAGAGGCCTCATATGGGTGTAGTCTGGAGACAGAAGGAAAAACAGCACTAAAGAGGAAAATAGCATTTCATACACCATTTTAAATAGTGTGCTTTGTAAATCAGTCTTATTGACGTTCTTTGGGACTTGACATAGGATTTGACTCAGCCCTCTTTCTTAACATGTCTATAATCTGGTTTCATAAACTGCTCTTCCTTTTATTCATTTTTTTCACCTGCTTTGTAACCCCACAATGAAGTTATCTTGCATCTCAGTATTCTGCTTCTAACTTAAATCTCTTTTGATACATTCTTCAAAAGTGTTTGTTCCTCACAAATCTCAAATACCTTTATGTGAAACAAACCCTAGTAATTTTGACAACTTGTCAAAAATCAAAATCTTCCCAATGTTTGATGTTTTCCAGCTTTGATATCTCCAGCAGCTGCTTTTATGCTGACATTATACCTATGCAGATGAATTAGCAGAAACACTTAATACTAGCAAAAAAAAATTTTTTTAAGATAATGGATATTGAAAAACAGAAGCTATAATTCTAACACTGCAATGACAGCTTTCCAGTTTCCTTTTCCTAATAAAATCTAGCTAGACAGCCAAAATAGAACTCCACTGCTCCTGAATCAGGTGTACTGAGATTCATCAAAGTATCAAACTTAAGTGTTTTTTTCAATCTTTTAATCCAATTTCATTTCCCACACTGCAACTGTTTAATATAGAAATTGTATATTGCTGTATCTACAGCACATTTTGCTGCCCCTCAGAATTATCATCTTGATTTGCATATTTTCAAATATTTATTCTAATTTTAGCAGCATGTGTGAAATGCTGATGTGAGGATGAAAAGATGGAGCTACAAAGACAGATCAGATCCACTGGACACAGGAAAAGCTAAACTGATCCTGGAACTTTAGGGATGCCGAACAGGATTTATCCATAAGTAGAAGATGACACAGAGTATTATTTTAGGATTAGACAGATACTCTACCGACAATAGCATACTAAAAGATATATTTTGGACTACACAATTTGTTTTTTCTGCTCATTGTTCTGTTACTTTAATAGGTTTAAACACATCATCCCTACACACATCTACAGCAAAGCATTCTTCAAGATACTTAACCTTGCAGTGATGGTAAAGAGCTCACACGTAGAGCCTACAGGAAATATAATTCCCAGAGTGACATTTTCCCACATGATGAAAACATATAATGATGTTACTAGAGTACTGATTACTCCATTTTAGTGAAGTGATTGGAATGTCATTCTGAAGAACACACTAACTACCACTCTTAGGACATGAGCACTGATAAAAAGCCTACAGGCTTTAAAAACTTTCATGACAGAGAGAAACTTACTTATTTTTCATGGTCTAAAGACTTTATTTGTTCATAAATGCTATAGTCATCACATTGCATTAGCAGGAACTTGTCGCAGTCACTGAATTATCAGGTAGAATCTGACAACATTTAGCTATCTTACTGTATTTGGATAAAATTCAGTCCAGCATGCTAGGGCCAAATCTGCCCCACCAACAACAGTGAAAATGTGGAGAAGCAACACTGCCTTCACTGGTCTAATTGTGGATTGGTATTCATAGTAAGAACAGACTTAGAATCTGACTTGGTGTCCCATCCTGGGTACTCAAGGATAATAAGTATTTTGAATATAGCTAATCACAGCACCTTCTGACTCTGATAGGTCTGGATATAATAAATCATGTTAATACAACTGCTCTTGTCCTGATTTAAGAGACTTGTCAGTATAATCAACTTATTAACAAAATCATTATCAGTTCCTATGTGTACTCAAAGTATTTCAAAAAAGTTTATATCCAGAGGCAGTGAAATCAAAGCAAAACAGTAACACTTGTTATAGACTTCACTCAAACCGACAGTATTTAGAAGTTCACTCGCATTGTTGACATCTTGCCTTACAAAGATGCAAGTTTACTTCTTCAGTGTGCCTGTTATATATCAAATCAATCCAAATGGGCCAGTATACAGGTATGACAGGAGAATTTAAACAGCACTGCTTAAACTTAAAAAAGTAATCAATGGATCAGAGAAATAACTAACCTAATTGATTTTTTTTCCCAGTACTAGTATATAATTATGAAGGATAGGGGATGAGGGAAGAGGTGGTACCATATAACAAGACCATAGTTGTTCAGCCGACAAGAGAAAATACAATGGATTTAGAAACACAAACCTAGTTTGAACTACTTCTGGAGTCAAGAACAATTTCTAGATGCTTGACAAACCAAATCTCACTACCCAATGATTTATTATTTGATAGAAAATGGACACTAACAATCGAAATTCCCTTTCCATTCAAGCCCACTAAAATCAAAGCTGGAAAAGAGGAGACAATGTGCACTCCCAGCCCAGAAAGGCAAATACGTTCAAAGCTGCATCAACAGTAGCATGGCCAGCAGGTCAAGGGAGATCATTCTACCCCATTACTCTGCTTTGGTCAGACCCTGCCTGGAAATGCATCCAGCTCTGGGACATGGACTTGTTGAAGCAGAACCAGAAAAGGGCAACAAAAAAAGAACAGAGGGGTTGGACATCTCTACTTTGAAAGAGGCTGAAAGAGTTAAAATTTTTCAGCCTGGAGAGCACNATCTTGCCTTACAAAGATGCAAGTTTACTTCTTCAGTGCCTGTTATATATCAAATCAATCCAAATGGGCCAGTATACAGGTATGACAGGAGAATTTAAACAGCACTGCTTAAACTTAAAAAAGTAATCAATGGATCAGAGAAATAACTAACCTAATTGATTTTTTTTCCCAGTACTAGTATATAATTATGAAGGATAGGGGATGAGGGAAGAGGTGGTACCATATAACAAGACCGTAGTTGTTCAGCCGACAAGAGAAAATACAATGGATTTAGAAACACAAACCTAGTTTGAACTACTTCTGGAGTCAAGAACAATTTCTAGATGCTTGACAAACCAAATCTCACTACCCAATGATTTATTATTTGATAGAAAATGGACACTAACAATCGAAATTCCCTTTCCATTCAAGCCCACTAAAATCAAAGCTGGAAAAGAGGAGACAATGTGCACTCCCAGCCCAGAAAGGCAAATATGTTCAAAGCTGCATCAACAGTAGCATGGCCAGCAGGTCAAGGGAGATCATTCTACCCCATTACTCTGCTTTGGTCAGAC
This sequence comes from Turnix velox, assembly GCA_013400935.1. Taxonomy (NCBI): domain Eukaryota; kingdom Metazoa; phylum Chordata; class Aves; order Charadriiformes; family Turnicidae; genus Turnix; species Turnix velox. Next base: position 68,546 of record VZTY01011069.1, read on the forward strand.
CCTGCCTGGAAATGCATCCAGCTCTGGGACATGGACTTGTTGAAGCAGAACCAGAAAAGGGCAACAAAAAAAGAACAGAGGGGTTGGACATCTCTACTTTGAAAGAGGCTGAAAGAGTTAAAATTTTTCAGCCTGGAGAGCACTTTGGTGAGATCTTACTGCAGCCNCAAATGGGCCAGTATACAGGTATGACAGGAGAATTTAAACGCACTGCTTAAACTTAAAAAAGTAATCAATGGATCAGAGGAAATAACTAACCTAATTGATTTTTTTCCCAGTACTAGTATATAATTATGAAGGATAGGGGATGAGGGAAGAGGTGGTACCATATAACAAGACCATAGTTGTTCAGCCGACAAGAGAAAATACAATGGATTTAGAAACACAAACCTAGTTTGAACTACTTCTGGAGTCAAGAACAATTTCTAGATGCTTGACAAACCAAATCTCACTACCCAATGATTTATTATTTGATAGAAAATGGACACTAACAATCGAAATTCCCTTTCCATTCAAGCCCACTAAAATCAAAGCTGGAAAAGAGGAGACAATGTGCACTCCCAGCCCAGAAAGGCAAATATGTTCAAAGCTGCATCAACAGTAGCATGGCCAGCAGGTCAAGGGAGATCATTCTACCCCATTACTCTGCTTTGGTCAGACCCTGCCTGGAAATGCATCCAGCTCTGGGACATGGACTTGTTGAAGCAGAACCAGAAAAGGGCAACAAAAAAAGAACAGAGGGGTTGGACATCTCTACTTTGAAAGAGGCTGAAAGAGTTAAAATTTTTCAGCCTGGAGAGCACTTTGGTGAGATCTTACTGCAGCCTTATAGAATTTAAGTCTGTAAGATGGAGACAAACTTTTCAGCAGGGTCTACTGTAGTAAGATGAGATCCACCCACGTGTCCTTAGAGAACTGGCAGATGAAGTTGCCAAACCACTGTCCATCATATTTGAAAGGTCCTGGCAGACTGGTGAAGTTCCCACTGACTGGAGAAAGGGGAAAATAATCCCCGTATTCAAAAAGGGAAAGAAAGAAGATCCAGGAAACTACAGGCCAGTCAGACTCACCTCTGTGCCTGGCAAAGTCATGGAGCAGATCCTCCTGAAGGTGTTGCAAAAACACATGGATAATGACACAGAGGTGATTGGAGGCAACCAACATGGCTTCACCAGGGGCAAATTATGCCTGACCAATCTGGTGGCCTTCTATGACGGAGTCACATCATTGGTGGACAAAGGAAGTGCAACTGACATCATCTACCTGGACTTGTGTAAAGCATTTGACACTGTCCCGCATGACATCCTGGTCACCAAACTGGAAAAGAATGGGTTTGA
>VZTY01011069.1:69963-131622 GCA_013400935.1 Turnix velox
GAGTGGCTTGAGTGCAGCTCTGAAGAAAAAGACTTGGGAGTGTCAGTTGATGACAAACTCAACATGAGGGGTAGATTCAGGCTGGATATAAGAAAGAATTCTTTACAGTGAAGGTGGTGAAACACTGGAACAGGTTGTCCAGTGGATGCCCCCTCTCTGGAGGTGTTCAAGGCCAGGCTGCACAAGGCACTGAGCAGCCTGATCTAGTGGGAGGTGTCCCTGCCTATGGCAGAGGGGTTGGAAATTGATGATCTTTAAGGTCCCTTCCAATCCGAACTATTCTATGATTCTAAGATAAGTGGTTATAGCTCCAAAATAGAAGTGGGAAGATTTAGATTAGATACAAGAAATACTTTTGCAGTGAGGGTGGTGAAACAGTGCCCCAGGCTTCCCAGAGAAGTGGTAGATGCCCCAACCCTGGAAATAGTCAAGGTCAGGTTGTAATGGGCTCTACTTCTGTGTTTCTATTTTTGATGCTGCTTACTTCGATAGAATCTCTTACACTACAAGCAACAGACTGCAACCTTCCACCTGCATATATAGCATAGAGCACATACAAATCATTAATGGTCCAGATACAACATGGGATCCTCTAAGCCTACACGAAAAATTATAGACAAAAAATAATTTTAAAAAATATTCTTTGGCTCCTGTAACTATTTAGGATGTCTGGCTGCATACAGCCATTTCAGTACTGGAGACTATGCATTTTGTTTCCCTGTCAGACCCCTCTCTGACAAAACATCCTCTTTAAACTGCAGAACATTCTTATATTCTCTTCCACTTCTCCAGGCTGACCTGAAATCCCTCGAAGGTGACAAGAAAAACGTTTACATAGAACACAGCACTAATAGAGCAGGCTGATAAACTTTGATCATCCATTTAAATGGAGCACCAAAGAACAAAGACATGGCTACTTCTCAAGACAAAGCAATTTTTCAAGTGCAAATTCCAAGCAGGTGGTAACTAAGCAACAGCTCACCTATATAGGGACTTTGATCGCTTGACAAAGCAGATCAGAGCAACACAAGGGAAAGAGGACTAGAGATTACAAGGAAAAAGGGTCTTTTCCAGGCCTATCAGAAAAAGACAAAAATAAACCAAGGGATGCTGCAAACTGCATCCTGATGATTCAGGAGAAGACAGCAGCTGAAGAAAGAAGCTCATGAACATTTCAGTAAGCACACTTCATACTTTGAACATTTTCCATGCTTCACCCAGTGTTGACAGGAACACTTGGGGGAATAGAGAACCAAGGTACCTAGTCCTAATGTGAAAAGCAATCTTATGCCCTTGGTCTTTGCAGTACCCATGTGTAGTGAATCATAGAAGAAAGTTAAACCCACTAAGTAGTGTTAGTGAGCAGGCATTTCTTTATTGCAGCGCTGGGCAACACGGGGGGTAGCTCCTCCATACCTGCGCACCCGGGGGCCAGAATCGTCAGAATTTATCACAAGATACAGACATATTAATGAAACTCTTATCTATGCTAATGCAGGTTCTCACTTTGTATGTTAATTTGGACCTGCCCTTTTGCAGCAGTCTCAGTCCTGAAGAAATGGGTGGGTGGTCGTTTGGGGGTCGCACTGCCATCATGTAGTCTTCCTCAGGGTTGAACTTTTCATCTTTGGGGATGATTCTGCTGATAATCCAGGACCACCAAAACTTGAGGTAAGAGGCACAAACAACTGCAACATCTTGTTATCTTGTTTATCCTTGATTAGGAGCTGGGCCTTGGAGTTCTGTTTTGTCTGGACAGTGAGGAAGGAATAGATGGGTGTACAGAACTTCAGAGGATTTACAGGAACAGCAGCAAAGCTGGGGAGATGATTGTGAAAGCCTAGAGCAGAGTGTTTCAGGATGCAATGAATAGGGACACGGTTTATACATCTGGAACGGAACCGGGGATGAAGAAAATTTATTAGGAGATTAGATGCTGAAAATAATGGAGGAATCAAAAAGTAAGGGGAGAGAATAAGATCTATGGAAGCCACTGTCACAAACACATTGGAGGCAGGCAATTAATAAAAAAATAAAGAAAGCAGGTCAAAGGAACAGCATAATTTTCAAATACCTTATACTCCTATTGATTATAATGTTTAACTTTATCTCTAGAGGCTAGCAATGCTGTATGTCTCATCATATTACTACTCTTCTATCTGCATATTGCAAAACAGCTCTGATACTGCCTACCATATGAATTAAAACTGGATTTGCCTTCAAAGGCAGCTGAAAATCAGGCAAGAAGACAAGATTAGGGCCTGGAATAGTGTTTAATTTTTTTGGAAGAGAACATGTATTGGTCTCAGACAGGAAATGAAAAAGGTACAGACTCATGAAGTCACTACTCAGATTGGTTCTTTTTGTGAGAAACTGTACCACCTCTTTTCTAACACATGCAGTCACTGCACTCCTGAGGGAAAAATAGAGAAGAACATTTTAATTAAAAATGAACATCCACAAAACCATTATTCCAGCTAAAGACAAAAGATACTAAAATATTATTAACATCCCTTAAAATATTTATTAAGGGAGATTTAAATTAGCTGTCTCAGTCCAGTATAGGAATGATCCCATTTCTTCAGTACATCCAAGCTAAGGACTAAAAAAATATTAGAAGAGCAATAGTACTGATGATGCTACTAAGTTTTAGAGGTTCTGATGAAGCATTTATTTTCTTCAATAATTGGCAATTATTAAACTATAGGGTTTCTCCTTATTAAGTGCACAGTCCACTCTATATTCTGGGGATTCTGGGATATAACCACTTTTTCTCTCCAAGTTAAGAACAGCTGCAAATGACAATGATACAGCATAAACTGTCATATGTGTGATGAGTACAATTAAGGATTTTCTCTCTGCATTTGTCTGAGGAATGACAGCTCAGCCAACAGGGCAGCCAGGTTTACATAGCTTTCTGTAAGCTCATTGACAGTTTTTCCCAGTGAAACTCTGTTCTTGGCTCTCTTCATCAGGTAAAAATCCTTCTAAACCTTTGTCAGAAAGCTCTTTCAAGAATAAACAGGATGGGGAGTCCCCAACATGAGCAGCTATGAAGTCTCATTAAAAAAGTCTTTCACACTCTGTTGTCCATGTTCTGTATTATAATGATGGTTCACCATAAAGTGCAAAGAAATGTTATTCTAATGAACAGAAGAGAGCCACTGCTACACTGGGGCATGATTAATGAGCTGAAGTCGTTCATGAAGTCATTTTACATGTCTGGCTGGTGACCTTTGAATTTGGAGAATTTTATTGTATGTAATGTTTAATAGGAGAAATTACTTGGTTAGCATACAGCTTATTCATGGTGCAACAATGGGATTTGGAACAGGTTATGGTCCAGGAAAAAAGGACAATCCCCACACTAAAATAAGATGACTTCTTCCTTCTTCATCCTGCTAAGATTCAACTGCAATGAAGGCCCAGTTCACTACCACAAGTTCACTCAAGCCTTCTCATGAGCCAAATCTGACAGAACTCCATTCCCTTGGGAAGCCCAGGGAAATAGAGAGCTTACAGCTGCTGAGGGAGGATCTAACCCTATTGGAGTTGCCATATGATTAAGGAAAAAAATTAAGTGAATTAAGATTTTTCTCTGTGGAGGACTAAACTCAGTTGACAGATTGTTTAAGAGGCCCCATGGCTTTGGGAGCCCTGGTGTGCACTTCAGTGACCTGAACTGTCATAAAGCAGCACGCAATTCCTTTCCCTAGTACGGGGTGGGGTTAATAGATGCTGAGGCTCACACTGACAGATGTCTTATACAGAAAGAAGTGGAAGCACTAAGACTTTGTCCAGGCACAGTAAGGACTGTCCCAGTTTCATTAGGATGTCCTGGAATCATAAACCCTCACAAGTCTACACAGAGCCAATAAAAGTATAAACCACTAAGCTTCTAGTTGGCCACTTTCATATATGCCACATTGAGTCTACTTTTTTGTGACTGAACAGAGGAGGAAATAGGGTTCAGGAGTCTTTATCAGCGCTCTAGAAGTGTTCCTGCCTGCTGATTCCTTCTTATGGCCCTGCTTCTCAGCATGAGAGGTGCCCCTGCTGGCTACAGAAAGCATAACGAGGTACAAAATATTTCCCACAGGGAAGCACATGCCCTGGTGAGGCTCAAAAGCGTTCCTGATTGACTGAGCGAGGTGCCAGCTGGTGACAGGAACACCTCTTCTCTCACAGCAGAATGACAGGCCCACCCACTAGTGCTTAGAAGACCTATGGTACTATTTACTCTACAGTTTTGAATATAAAGAAAATGAACAAAGCAGAGAGCAGGCTGTGTGAAGGACACAATGAGAAGGGATTGATTAGCTACTTTGTTCAGACCATGTAATGATCAAAATGACAAATGATCAAAGGCAGCAAAGGACACTGCATGTGGCACTGCAAGAATTCAGCTGTTCTCTTAGACAGTGCTGCTTCCAGCATGAGATAAAACCAGAAATTCTACGTGGCATCTGCAAGAAGGAAGGAGAGGACAGAAGCTAAAAATATGGTTAACCTAGTTTAAAAGTAAAATATTGCCCTAATACTGTAAATGGAATGAAACTAATGATCTTTGTTAGTGTTTTTTTGACTCTGTGTTTCAAATCATAAATTAAAAAAAAAGTTAATTGAACTTCAAACCTTGAGTAGTCAGCTGAGAGTCAGCTGACAGCTTAAGAGATCACTTTGAAAAGTGACAAATTTCACTTCCATGCCAAAACCATTTTGTTCTATGTAGGCTCACACAGTTTAGAAGCAATCTCAGAAACAGGGAAAACAGACAAATAACATGAAAATAAAGGAATACAGAAAAATTCTTCTTTCTTTTCAGATTTTCACTCAGTATAAACTAAGTAAAAATAACAGTAGCTTGCACTTCCCTATCTTTTCTTGTGGGTAAAAGTAGACATAAGGTGAGCTCCCATTTCTTCCCTTTCCTCTGAAGAAATGACAAATTCTTGCAATCGAATTCCCTTTAGGGCTTTCCACCTACTTTCATTCATCTTTTTATTACAGAGCTTCCTTTGAACTACTGATCACATTATTGCCACGGTGCCATGAAGACTATAAACTGCCATAAGACAATACAACTGCTCAAACAAGTACTTTGTCCTCCCTCTTTCTAGCCTCACCCTGTATTTTCTTCCCTTCTTTTGTGCTCAAGTAAGGATTTGCAAAGCCAGGTGGTGAAACAGATCAGCAAACCTTACATAATCTGGGTTTATTTTCCCAGGATAATTTTAAGCTAGTTTGTCACCCTTTGTTGACCACTCATGTGCCAACACAAGCCCATGAGGGAGGACAGGAAAGAGCTGCCAGCGTCAGGGCAGGTTGGAGACACACAAGCAGCAGAGTCAGCTTAAACTGGCTTAATGTGATGGCTAAATCATAGTCCCTGGCACAGATGCAGCCACACCAGGTACTCTATCACTAACCCAAGAAATTATTCCTTTATAAATTTTCAGAAGGGCAACTTCTGCACATGGAAAACCAGTTCCTGATAAACCTACACTTTCTGACAAAAAGAATGACAGGGCAACTTCTTGAACAATTATCACTGGGAAGTATTTTTAACACCCAACATACAGTCACATAGATGCCTTAGGCCACTTAAGGTAACCCAGAGAGCCTGAGCAGCTCTCTAAGTAGCAACAAACAGTTGTTTTCCAGAAAGCCTCTCTGTGGTTGCCAAGCTGCTCATCTCTTGTCTGACTGAACTGCAGTGAGGGAACATGATTATTCTGTGGAGTTACTATGACAGCTGTAGATTTTGAGAATTCACTTGGGGGACACTACACTAGGGACTTTTTTTTTGTTTTTTATTTTTACTTCCATGGTATGGAATAGTGTAGTTTAAACTGTGTAATGAGAGCAGCAGAAGAGCTAAGTGGGATTTGATGTTTTGCTTAATGAGGTGAGCAGAAATTTGCTAATGGATTTAATCAGCATAAATTTCTTCTAGCATATATATTCCCACTCCCCCCCACTCTAAAACTAAATTGCTAATGATGAATTTCATTTGTTCCCACGTCAGAATTAAGAATATTTAATGAATTGTAATGTACAGTTAATTAACAGATACATAACTTAGACCTTGCCTATATTGAGGCTGGAGAGGAAGAAAGGTATCCCCTTGTTACAGCTACACCAAAGCAGTTTGTGCAGAAAACACCATGTAAATGCTGGCAACAATGGCATAAACACCAATGAGTAACCAAGCTATGTATTTTCAAGAGAAGATTAATTTTGTATAGTAGTAAAGTACCCTTAATGGATAATACTTCTTCCCCCAGGAGTATATACAAATAGCATAAATATAATCAGAGGGGGCAAATGTATCCCTGACAGACCTTTAGCACATCTGGAAAAGAACATGCAAGTTAATTAGTTACTGAGAAGGATTCACTCTATCACCAATTCAATGAATATTCCACAGAACATAGAGAAAACAAGAAATACTTCCCTCAGCAAAGGAAATACATGCAGCACCTGGGGCAGCATTACTTGGCTTTTCCTTCTAGGTGGAAAAAGGAGAGGGAACATTCCACAAGGGCACCTCAGAAATATTTGGAATGGTGTGAAACAAGATGAGTTTTTCCTCAAATCTCTTGATTCTCTTGCTAGCAGCAATTAATAGTGGATTTGTTTCTGAAACACAATAATCCCTACTGGCATCTTGTAATTGTCCCATCATGCCAGTTTGGTGAGCATCTCCATTTATACAGGCTGAGTACTTACTTCCCAAAACTCAATTTGCCTCTGAAGTTTTGAATAAAATTAAATATCTTACTGTAGTACTACATTACCTGATTATGATACTAAGAGAGTTTACCACTGTTTAAAGTAACACAGTTTTGCAACAGCCTTCTATGGGCAAAGGATGACTTGGGGACTAGACAAGACAGCTCAGATGGGGGCAAGTTTAGCAAAGTTACTTTAAGGATGAATCTAGGCCACTGTTAATCTGTTACATCCTAATGTACCTCTAACTTCTTATCTTTGGTGAAAATCACTTCATAGTTTTGATGGTAGTCAGCATCTGCTGAATTGTTTGTTGAACCTATAACCTTTGAAAAGTGGATGGGAGAAGAACAGGGAGAGGAAATTAAAACAAGTGTCCATCAGTGAGCAGGCAGAGGCTTCAGGGAAGTCTGCTGTGCTACTTGCCTCACTCCTCCTTCTGGATATCCTCATGGGACTATGCGATGAAGACAAGTAGAAGAGAGAAGAGACAGGTAGAAAAAGACAAAAACACAGCTACATACTTTCGAAACAGATGAATACAGTTCCAGGTTTCAGAATTTCTGGGCATACTGAATGCAACCATTCAATGTCACTTAAAGAGATGTGCATTCATTAGCATCGCCAACTCTTTTGGATCATAGTTTACCTCTTCCCTGGGAATTTACATATCAAATTTACTGCAATTTCCTTGCTTTCCAAGGAAAATGTCTCAGAAATGCATTATGATGACAAATAACTACATTAAATGTAATTCAAGATCACAACTTTTGTACCTAAGGCTTATTCTCCAGAAATCTAGATAGGCTATTACTATTCTTATGGTTCAGTACCATTCAATATTTTAAAATACAAGCTAGCATGCCTAGGAAATTTATTTCAGATAGAGAGTAAGACAAGTTTGAAATGGTGATATTCTGTGTCCAGAAACAACTACATCTCAGCTGACAATAAGCACTTCTTTCCTGAGCTACCTAATTATCTATTCAGGTGACTGAAGTAACAAGACCATCTGGCTACTTGCAAAAAAGGTTACAGCCATCACCTCTGTTGTCCCTGGCCTTTGCAGGGAAGAGCATGGAGCCTTGATACTCCGCCTATGTCAGGCCTGCAGTGATGAACAGTTGCAGACACATAAGCAGGGGACAGTTTATTCCTGTCTTTAACCAGTACTTTTCAGGGCTGTAGAGTTACATGAATGCCCTTCATCAATAAAGTTATTCCTTAATAAAGGAGGGCATGAATTTCAACTAAAATATGTATTCAGAATGACTCCACAGACACCATTATTTTGAAGGCATAAGGCACCTTCAAAGTTGGAGTCATGTGGAGATAAAAGTTACGTATTTTTATAGAACTGGGTAATTCACACTGTACTTTGAATACAGACTGGCACATAAATTTCAGAAAAAAAAATCACCTCTGTGCCTGCAGCGTGGCAAACCTTAGGCAGCCTTAATGCGACAAGCTAAGAGTAGATCTCCTTACCATAGACCCAACCTGTGTTTGCCATGTAGGTGCATGAGCATACTATACACCTTGTCTTCCACCTTCACCAATCATTGTTTATAGTCTTTCTGCAACATCACACATTTAACATTGTAGAGTCATCCCTGAATTAATTCCTGCTTTAATATTGCACACCATTACATTAGGTAGATATCATCCATACAATCCACCATATGCATCATGGGCAGTATGTGGAAGAAAGTGTGTTGGGGAGTACAGCAGGATTTAATGCATTCCCATCTTGATCACAGAAGATAAGTACTGAGGCAATGCACTACCTCTCAGAAGGAATAGACAGCACTTTTCTGTTTGCTGCTAGAATTAAGATGAAGGGTAGGGAGCATTCCCAACATAAGCTTGAGCTGTCTTCTGATGCTTTCTGAAACACTCTCCTCCCATAACACCTTCCCCATATCCATGCAGTAAGCTACAAGCAATAATTCAGGCTCTCATTCACTGCTCCTTCTCTTAGCTCACCAAGCTCTGCCTTAATTTAGATATATTTTAAAATACAACACATGAAAACATCTCAATAATATGTTAGAAAAACTGCTTAGTTTAGCAGTTGACTAAACAGTTGGAAAATTATTTTGGAAGCAAGTTCTATTATACCAGACTTCTGAATAATTCTTTTTGATACTGTTAATATTAGGTATTAAATGCCATTTTAGGAGGTATGGGAGTTAAGCTGTACCATCTAGTTTTCACTGAATAAGGAGAACTCTTATGGTAGTAGAGATGTTGAAGTCTTAGATGAGGAGATACCTTTTATATAATTTTTTTGTAAGGTTCTATCAAGATAAATTAAAGGAAAAATGTATTGCAGCTGTGTTCTGTTTGTGGGGTTTGTCTTTTTTTTTTTTAAATGAGAATTTCAGAAAGAAGACAATTAGGTCATAGCTAGCCACAGCACAGTCTATCAGTGTTAGGCAATTAATATGTAAGTAGGTTAAGTGATTCTATATATTCAGTATCTTCTCTACAGACCATTTACAAACAAGATGAATTCCAGGTGCCTATACTGGAATAATTACATAGCTGCAAAAAAAGGTACATGAAAACACCTACTGCCTTTGTCACAAAAAAGCAAGCTGTTGTATTGCGTTATTCTGTAATATTTAAGACCAAATACCTGGTCTAAATATTGATATAGCACCCGTACATTGTTGGGGACACGATAGGCCAAGTACTACAGGCTTATTGGAAACATTTATTAAATTTATACATCAGCCTATTGGTTATGTCTTACTGGGTTATGTCATTCAGATTTCATTGTATCATATCATGCCTGTCAAATTATAATGGTGCTTGACTGGCAAGACACAATCTAGTACAAAATTTGATTGTATCTTACCTTTTTGGTGATTTTGAAAAGCACAGCAGATTGTATGTCCTTTAAAGTATGGTAACTTTCACCACAGACTTGCCAACTTGCTCTTCAGCTGAAAAAGAATATTCACATGTCATATAAACGTGCAATAGATTGAGACAAGTCAAAATTATAATGTCCATGTAACAGATGAGCTAGTTAATAGAGTGACATGATTTTTAAGGTCCCTTCCAACCCAAACTATTCTATGATTCTATGATTCTAAGATCAACTCAAGCATTAAAGTGTAAGGAATAGGTATAGTAGGTCCCTTCAGACACACTGAATAGGCACCAAAGACAGTGCCACACAACTACATCTATATATTCTAATAGCACTGTTTCACATTTAGGTCACTAACACCAATTGAAAAAAATTAAAATGCATGCCTGCTTAATAATTTCATTTGTATTATTATGCATTAAACAGTAACATTGGAGTCTACAGGGTACTTTCCACATCGGCTTGCACAAGATCTGAATCTGCCTTGTGAGAGTGAATTATAAGTCATCTTATTTTGAAATTGAGTCTCTTACTACATCCAAGTAGCTTATTAAGCACTGATGCATAGCACTTGTTCTTCCTTCTTAAACTCGGGCATCCATTTCATTTACATGCGATATTTTAAATGCATTTATCTAATACAGCACATACCTCTGTACTACAAATTGCTTTTATTTGTCATGAATTCTAATGCTCATTTTTTATTCTGCTTTGAAATACCCAGCCACTCTCAGCTTTCTTTTCTCTCAGGCTTTGATATATTGGAATCATTTCCCCAGGCAGCAATCAGTGTTGATAAAAGAGTTTGAAACTCAATTCACAAACAGATAGCGTATTTATGTGTAAGACAACCAGTACTTATTTCCACTATGTATCAAAGCAAACACAGGAATACTGCTTCTCATAGAGCCAAACACACAGCAAGATAGACCTACGCTGGATTTCAAAAATGAAGCTGATTTACAGCATTTTGTGGTTTTTTTTTAATTCTGGAAATAAAGTTCTATGTGTGCAGTTAACAGCAAAACATCAGCTTTACTCACAGAGGTCCATGTCCCCTCTACTGGGCTCTGGTGAGGCCCTACCTGGAGATACTGTGTACAGTTCTGGAGCCCTCAACAGAAGAAGGACATTGAGCTGTTGGAGCAGGTCCAGAGTAGGGCCATGAAGATGGTGAGAGGGCTGGAGCAACTGCCTTCTGAGGACAGGCTGGAGGAGTTGGGGTTGTTCAGCCTGGAGAAGAGAAGGCTCACGGGGGACCTCAGTACCTGGAGGGGGCTACAGAAAGGCTGGGGTATGACTTTTTAATAGGATATGTGGTGGAACAACCAGTAGTGACGGATGTGGATTGGAAGAGGGGAGATTCAAGCTGGATACAAGAAAGAAATTCTTTACTTTGAGGGTGGTGAGACACTGGAAGAGGTTGCCCAGAGAGGTTGTGGATGCCCCCTCCATCCCTGGAAGTGTTTAAGGCCAGGCTGGATGAGGCACTGAGCAACCTGGTGTAGTGGGAGGCGTCCCTGCCCATGGCAGAGGGGTTGGATCTCGATGATCTTGAAGGTCTTTTCCAACCCAAAACCATTCTATGATTCTATGTTGCTACTGATGGCTGAACAGCCTCTGCTGAGGGCTGAGCTCCACTCACCCTCACACCCTCAGCAGAACAGCATGGAAGGAAAGAAATAACACAAAAATCACGTAACTTAATTTTTAAAAATTAAATTAAACTACTAAATAAGATAATTCATTAAAATAGATTCATGTGGCAAGAAACAAAGAGAAACATTCAAACTCCATCTCACCTATCAGGCCTCCCCAAGCCAAACTTGGCTCCCTCAGCCCCAACCCTGGGTCGTGCAGGCTGGGAGAGGGGCAATGGTGGAACACAGCACATCCACCCACCTCACCCTTCCCTCTCCCACCTCTCCCACCTCTCCCTGCCCCAAGCACTGCCCTTGGACTGGACTTCCCATCTGAAAAAATCCATGTGTCCTCCATGGGTTTCACCCCATCTCTGTTCCACCTCATAGCACCTCTGCGATGTTCTCTCCTATTTTTCTTACTCTTTATTCCTCCTCTTTTCATTCCTTTCTCAAATATTTTTCCTCACAGACACCACCAGCTTTGCTGACAGGATTAGCTGGGTTCTGTGGTGAGGGCTTTGGAGAACTGGCTGGAACTGGCTGAACCTGGCTGGAACTGGCTGAAACCAACCAGAACCAGCCAGAACAGTCAGGAACCAGGTGTGCCTGAGCCCAAGGCAGACATTGCCTCTCCTCAGAGGCTCCCCTTGGGCAAAAGCCACCAGCAGCCACCCTGCCTCCTTGTCATCCTCTGTGGGAACGGCTGTGCCAGGGTATGGAGCAAGAGGAGGAGGAGAAATGGTTTTAAACTAGAACAAGGCAGGTTTAGGTTGAACATTAGGAAAAAGTTCTTCCCCATGAAGGAGGTGAGGCACTGGAACAGGCTGCTCAGAGAGGGGGTGGAGGCCCCATCTCTGAAGATATTCAAGGCTCAGAGCAACCTGCTGTAGTGCTGGATGTCCCTGCTCACTGCCAGGGCTTGGACTAAATGACCTTTGAAGGTGCCAACCCTATAAGTCTGTGAACTATAGTCCCCTGTTGCATCTCTGTACTGTATTCCAGCACCATTTCGCATGCACTCTAAATCATTTTGTCTTATCTACTGCCTTCCAAATTAAGAGGCAAACAGCAATACATTAAAATACAGAATTTTACCCATTTTTTCCAAGAAATTTCTGAGATATGCACAACCTTTGCCATGATTATCCCTCATGCCTGAACCATTTCTGAGTATACTTTGGAGATTTGTTACAGAAATATTCCTAAAGGAAAAATAAAGTCACTTCAATCAAGGGCTGCAGAGCACAGGCTGCCTGGCTCAAGAACATACTCTTGGTGCCCATTTGATGGGCAACAGGGTCACTGTCCCAGAAGGATCAGAGACTTGCTGAGCCACAACAAAGTGCCAGAGGGACAGGGAACATTTCTAGTAGCAAGGAGACAGCTTAGACAGAGAGCTGAGCCACAGAGATGACTTTGGAGTCACACTGAACGTGTCTTTATCCCTGCCACTTCCATGTGTGTACACTTACATTTGTATTAATGACTGTAAACCCAAACACTACTGGTATTGACAAGTAGTAGTAGCAGATGTTCTCAGAGCTTTGTGCTATAAACATGCCTGTACTGACATGTTCAGATTTCTGCTGACTTTTTAGAGCTGAGAATAGCATCAAAACAGTCCTGTCAAATAAGCCATCCAATTTTCCCATGTTCTTACCGACAGCAAACTTGATAAAATCTTTCCAGCCACTTCACTGGGGAAATAAGAGTATAAGTCAACACTGCAAGGAGACAGCTATCTGTTTCCTGCTCTGCTTTGTTTATTTTTTAATTAAAAATAAAAGTATGTGCAAATTAGGTACAACTATCAAACTTCAAGGATGTTACTAGTGTGATTGTGAACGGAGCCTCAGTGCTCCTGAGCATTAGGTTAATGTAGGTGTATGTACTTCCCAGCAGAGGCATTTCACACTCCGGCCAGTGTGGGAGATGAGGTCAACATTCCTGAGAACCAAGTAAATGCCAGTGGAACCTTTCACAGGCACATCAGACTGGAACACACACCAATAGCAATCACACTTATAAACCTCTCTCAATTACAGGCTTTTCAGCTCAGGCTGAAAAACATGCCTGCCCTAAAGAAATGCATTTAGGCTTTCTCATTTTTGAGTGGCGAGAGAGTGATGTCAGCCATCCATTATTGATCTCCTCAGGAAAGAGAGCATAAGACAAAGCAGCTCTGAAGATACTGATACAACAGGGTTGTGCTGACTTGCCACCCTCATTTAAAAGCATCTTTACTTCTCTTTGGAATGAGTTCATCTTTTAGGAATACAAAAACGTGCACCCAAAAAGTGCCTTTAATCAAACAGCAGTCACTGTTTCTTTTTAATCTAAGTGGCATCTTTAGGCCACTGATCACCGAGAGACAAACACCCCACAGGAAATACTGCACAGTTAATAGGAAATCTATTTCCCCCCATGACAACTGAATTTAGAAGTACCACATTATCTATGGCACATAGAAAGCTAGCACATTTGAGACCAAGAAGCTATTTGCAGATCTTCAACAAGCTTAAAACACCTCCTAAATCACATTTGAGAAAACTTAATTATTGAAAATAACTAAGTAAGTAATTTTCTAGTCCACTTGTGCTTGCATAGCTTTCCCATGCTACACCATTGAAGATTACAGTGATTCTAGTTAAACTTCTAACTACACTGTGGAAAATAATTAAGGAATTTGGTTTTCATAAACTATGAAAGCATTTGAAGAACAAAATTCTAAGGCTTCAGCTTTCCCTAGAGGACTAGTGAGGGATGTGAGATGGTACAAAGGCATACAGTCCTACATCTCCCCAAGACACAAGAAGCTTACAAACAGCATAAGATGTTAAAAAATTCCTAACAAATCATTAATATGACTTTCTTACCATTTGTAGAGAAAACTATACAAACATTAATACATCATACTTACCTGAAATCTGCCCTTCCCAGCCTTTCCAGATTTTAGTTAATTTTTGCTTCTGTTAAATAAAAGGCATTTTTCCCAGAAGGCCCTACACATCAACTAGTAAATTCTTCTGCACACCTAGACAAATTTTATGCAGGAATTAGAGACTCTCTGGGTCAAAGTGCTGCCCTGCTGGAAGCTTACTAGGACCCTTCTTTCCAAGCTTCTTCAAAAACTCTTGTCTTAAACTGCTGAGTCATCTTCCTGATGGCCTCATCAGACCTGCAAGTCACCTGTGACAGTGCTGGAACTTTCTAGAGTTTTGGGAGTGTTCAACAGGCATTCACTTAACAAGCTGCAGGCTGGGCCTTGGGGGGCTGACATAAATGTTTGCTAAACTATGAGATTCAGAACATAGGGATTTTTTTTTTTAGTTTTTACTTTAAAGAAGGTAAACTTTGTTGCCACATATGGCATATTGAGGTTATGCTTAATGATTACTAGCAACAATTGCTTTTTCAAGTGAATTGACTAAGAGAGTGCCTGTAAGTTAATAGCAAGGTCAATATAGCACATTATTCCAATAGAGATTTTTGGGATATGTCAGCAAAACAGAACAGAAAATTGAATTACTATTTATGCACAAGTAGCAAAATATGTACACTTGCAACCTTTTGACTGAATTCTAAAAGACTGTCCTTTCCAATATGTACTCTATTTTTATAGCAAATTTTCTACAAAATTCAATATTGTGTTTGTCTCAGAGTTAGGTAATTAGGTTTTGGGTTGTGTTTGGTTTTCTTAACTCATATCAGGACACTGAAAGAAAAATAAAGGAAAAAACTTTGAGGCAAGAAAGGTTCAATATAAACATATTAGCTGTTAAATAAGTCACATTGTGAATGGAATATTTTTCAGCTGCATGAATGAAATAAAATTTAACAAGAGACTCTCAGAAAGACTAACTGGTAAAATTTTGCTAGATGGTTTGGGTTTTTGCTTTTTTTTAAAAGGTATTTAGAACTGAAAGCTAGCTGGTACTTATCAACAAGTACTTCTGCCTGAGGGAAAGGGAGATTTCACCTTAAAGTTGACAAGGGGGAAGGCTGAGAGAGGGAATCTTATTTCTGAAAACCTTCCTATTTCTGTTCAGATTAGATACCAGCTGAATATTAAAGCTGGCAATTTTAAAGAAAGCCTCTGGCATAGGAAGATCACTGAAAGTTTCCATTACTCAGTAACTTAGGACTTAGATGCATGTAACTGTAAGGATGAGGTGAAAGGAAAGACTTTCCTCTTTTATTTTGAGCTGGGGAGGTCTAGTTAGACCATCAGTAGCTGAGACAACAATTTAATTTGTACTGAGGTGAGAGCAGCTCCTTGAGCTACTTCACAAACAGAGGGTCACCCTAGTAGTGGCCCTGGTAGCTGATGCAGTTACCATTGCTCTTTGCCAAAGATACATTTGAGGCTTGAAGATGCCACTTGGCTCCCTTAAGCCTCCTCAGGTGGGCAACACTGAGCTGAGCCCTGATTATGGGCTGGAGAACTTGCTCATGTCAGAAGCACAAATGTTACTAAAGATGTAAATCTCTACAAGGGAGACAAGTTATTCCTGCACTAAGACTATGTAGGACCAAAAGACTCTTTCCTTTGATCAGCCCACGGTGTCTGTCTAAACCTCTTGGATTTTCAAGCAACAGGAGTTGTGTATTTTTCCAGACATCCCACAAGGCTGAGAGGGTCCCCCTTAAACATCTTTTTCCAGTATTTATATTCTCCTTTGCTGTCACATGAATGAGAATGTTGACAATAGCAAGACTAGCTTGTATTTGTATTTTAGCTATTGCCTACCTGCAAATGCAAAATGTGAGCACATGCATGATCATATGCCTATGTAAACATCCAATCTGCATGTGTACCTTTGACACTGTTCTTGTGCAAATCAGCATCAAAACAGAAATACCCTTTTGAAAGCACAGGGGGAAAAAATCCAACAAATAAGAAAAAGTGAGAGAATCTGGGTATCTGAACTCACATCTGAGAGCAAGTTAAAAGTATTTTGAATTATATTAGCAAGTAAAAGAGAATATGAGCACAATAAATATGAAGAATCAAACTGCTAAAACTCATTCTACCTTTCCACTAAAAATCAAAAACAAAAGCTGCATGGGAGTGTTTGTTGTGTGGGGTGTCTATTGCAGTAATGAATATTTCAAAAGGCTTTCTGGAGAAGAAATAGATATGCTCAAGAGCAAAAGAGAAACACAACAATGTTCTGATTAAAAACAAACAAAACAACTCTCATTGAAAACCTTCCCTTTTATAATTTACAGTTCTGCAGCAGGCCATAAGCAAGCACTAAGAATTTCTCCTTAAATTTCCCTTCTGGGAACAACTCTGCAGACCCAGCCAAAGGAATTACTGAAGATTAGCAAAGAAATCTTTTGGGTTACCTATTTGGATACTCTTTGTAACAGAAGTAAGTTAGTTCTGTGCTTGTAAAGTCCCCAGCATGAACCAGTTCAGGACCACAGCCCCTAAGTGCTACTGCAAGAAAGCAAGTGACCAGATTTTGGGCCAAATCACACCTTTTATCACTCGTATTGATACCACTACTTTCTTATTTCCAGTTTCTTAGAAAGAAGATTTACAGCCCCTCTTTTCATCATTTTAATCAGAATTTCTGTCTCACACAGCCAATCTTTTTCTTTCAACTACTTTAGCTCCCTGCTAAAGTAGTCTATTCCCTGCACTGAATAGAAAACTATAAATTCCATTTCGGAGGAGATCTGTTCCCAGCTGTTATCCTCCGGCACTATTCTCTCATTCTCTTCTCACACACACAAAATTTTTCCCTGACCTCTCTCGCTTCCCCTCAAAAAAAAACCAAAAAACCAACTAGACAAGCCTCCAGCTTCCCTTGTGTCCCTTCCTTGGTCACTGGTAACCAGGGAAACCAGATACTATGGTAACTCAAGGATGAAAAAAACCAAACTCATACACCCAGTATTCCTTAGACTCTAACTATATGGAAAGTCCTCATCCCTTTCTTCTCTGGCCAAATAAGTGGCAACAGAAACAGTGGCACCAAATCCCTGTCTTTATTCATTCAATCTTTTGAACTACATAAATCTGTATTTTCTGTATGTTTCCCTCACAATTTTCCAAGTGTCCTACTATTTTTAGAGTAATTTCATGTTCAGTTCAGATTGTTAGACCTGATACACTCATCAAGTTTTAATTGCCATTTTTACATTTTGGAGGTTTTTTCAATGTCTGAAGTTATTCCAGCTCGAAGAATTTGGATCCATTTACAGCTGGAAGGAAAACATCCAGTGACCTCTGTTGAGGAAAGCTATTAAACACAGATTCCCTTTGAACAACAGGAAATCTTTAAAACAAAACTGTAAAATTCCATAACTGTAACTCAGTGTTGGCACTTTTAAAGTGGAAGTGAGTATACAAATACTGGTTTCACTACACAGGACAATGTGTTAGAAAATTGTCCAAACTTTACCAGTTTCACACAACTGAATTTACAAAAAATAAATATCATCTTCCTGTGCCATATATATGCAAAATAAAATAAATATTGTCTTCCTTTGCCATATAAAGGCACTACTTCACATTGTTTTCCTAGCTCCCCAAGTGAAACTGATTCTTTCATGGCATCCAGAAGTAGAGGGAAACTCCATAATTTATAACATTAACAGGTGGTTTAGAAATACAGGACATTTTACCTTGAAGAGTTTATAAATTCCAGCAGTTTGCAGTATTTCTGAGCAAGACTTCAAAGAAGGAATGATGATGCCAGCTTTTCATTATTTTTATGATCAAGCTTTAGCATGTTGTAAGATACATTGCTGAATATACTCCACAATCAATTTACAAAGGAACACATTATTGCAAAGGGAGCAGTCTATCTTACTAATTGTTTATTCACTGAAAGAAATATTTAGATCACTAGTGAAAGTACATGTGCCTGGGAAGACTGTTCAAAACCTATGCAGATCACTCATAAAAATGTGATTTTATTTTCAAGTTATATTTGCAATGCAAACTTTTTGAGAAACCTAGATAAGCTCAATTAGCTTTCGACATACACCAAATTAAAAAATTGGTGGCTTTCTATGATGGAGTCACAGCATCAGTGGATAAAGGAAAGGCAACTGACATCATCTACCAGGACTTGTGCAAGGCATTTGACACTGTCCCACATGACATCCTGGTCACCAAACTGGAAAAGAATGGGTTTGACGGATGAACCACTGGCTGGATAAGGAGCTGGTTGAATGGTCGAACTCAAAGAGCTGCAGTCAATGGCTCATTGTCCAAGTGGAAACCAGTGAGGAGTGGTGTTCCTCAAGGATCAATACTGGGACCAGTGCTATTGAACATCTTTGTAGGAGATATGGACAGTGGGATTGAGTGCACCCTCAGCAAGTTTGCAGATGACACCAAGCTGTGTGGTGTAGTTGATACACCCTGACAGGCTTGAGAAGTGGGCCCATGCCAACCTCATCAAGTTCAACAAGGCCAAGTGCAAGGTCCTGCACCTGGATCAAAGCAATCCCAAGCACAGATACAGGCTGGGTGGAGAGTGGCTTGAGTGCAGCTCTGAAGAGAAAGACTTGGGGGTGTCAGTTGATGACAAACTCACCATGAGGCAGCAGTGTGCACTCGCAGCCAAGAAGGCCAACCAAATCCTGGGTTGCATCAAGAGGAGTGTGACCAGCAGGTCCAGAGAGGGGATTTTACCCCTCTGCTCAGTTCTGGTGAGACCCCACATGGAGTTACTGTGTCCAGTTCTGGAGCCCTCAACACAGGAAGGACATTGAGCTGTTGGAGCGGGTCCAGAGGAGGCCACAAAGATGATCAAAGGGCTGGAGCAACTCATTATAAAACATACACTCTGTTGTTAAGACACTAAAGCATTTTGCAGCATATAGAGCATTTCATTTGGAAAAGAGAAGCCTTTTATTTCCAGTGACTTCATCAAAATCTTTATCTGCCTTAATGGGAATGGCTCTTTGAAAGAGCTACTACCTGTAGTGAATTGGCACATGATGAATGTAGATGGAAAACTGCATGATCTCATTCAACATCATGTGGCCAGCTGAACAAGTTCTCCTACCTCCTCACAAGAACAGGAGCAGAGCACTGATCTATTACATATCATTTATCTCCCCACAGAATATAATTTCTTTCCAATTGCTTCTCGTAAACACTAAGAAAAAGCAGGTTCATCCCTCTGGCCTACTTTACATTTAACATGAACATGCTTTATTATCAGCAGGAAGAAGCCTTAAGATGTCTTAGATGTTAGGATTAAAAGGAATACTACCCATTTTTTATCACTTTCCACTGAAACAAATGGCAGGATGAATAAAAACTGTGATTTCACAGGGTAGTAATTAAGAATGAAATGCAATTACAGCTTCTATGAGTTGGACCATTAAATAAGTCCATTAATACCTGACCTGAGAACAGATTCTAATAGTGCATCAGAGGAACAGCACAACCCACAGTTCATCTTAGGGAGGTACAAGTTTTGTAAAATCCTTGTCCAGGTGATTTCCTAAAGTCAAAGTTTATTCTAAGCTATGCATTTGCTAAGTTTTAATTTAGAGGATTTGCTTGTGAATTCCAGGTACAGGGGATTGATGATAATTTGCCCTATGCCATGACTACAAATTTTAGTAGCACTACAAAACAGGAAGGTGTCTCTACTTGAAACATGCACATTTCCATCTCCACAGGTAGAACTGAAAAGCTATTTGATGTCCTTTAGAAATGAAAACTATAAAAATATTCGTAGAAGACAATAAAATAAGAAATATTATCTCTAGCTCTACAATTAAAGGAAAAGCAAGAGTCCATCATACTGTGAGGTGGTAATTTAATTGACTTTGTTTGGCAGTATCTGAGAATAGTAAGAAGATCAGTAGAACACCTCATTATTCAAAATTTATTTTCTAACTTTGGGATAAGAATTAACAATGCTCTTTTACCTAATGTTTACAAAAGCTCACTGATTAACAAAAGCAAGACTTGCCAGAAATCTGACTTCCCACTTGCTTATTTGATGGACAGTTCTGTTACACCTGAATAAAAGGCAGTCTTCTTTTCTTTAGTTCCAAGAAGAGCTCTGAATGTTCATGAAAGGACTCAGCCATAGCCTTTGGCAGTTTAAGTATAGTCTGCTTGTCAGCACCACTGGCAAGGTTTAACAGTGATCAGAAGGTGAGATGCCAGCTTCAGGACTCTCTCTGAGTCTAACAGAATGAAATTCAGAAGCTGCTGTGCAAAAGGGCACCTCAGTAGAAGTATGATTAATTTTTTTTTTAAATGGACCACTCAGCATAAAACTAAGAAGGACTGCAGAAAGTGAATATAGTAAAAGAGTCTGCTCACAAGCTGCTGCATGCACGGCCTGGGAAATAAAGGGAAAGACCCATGGCTTCCAGGATCACTCCTTGCTCAGCCAGTCAAGATGACTTATTATGTCTTCACATAGCAGAGGAGCAAGACAGAGAGTAAAATTACTTCATTGATTTCATTCTAGTGTATGTAAATAATCCCATTGTCAGATCTGCCCTTTCTAAGAGAAAAAAAAAAAATTTTGCTCAATTAATGTTTTTAATCTGATTTTTGTATTTCACTACTTTCCCACTGAAAACCCAGTAAACAGTAGCAAGATTAACAGAAATTACATTCACTTTGTAATCTATTATGCAGATGATTTCAACAGCTTTTAAACTTTCATATTAAATTTGCTTGTTTCACTCCAAAAGAAATTGTGTTGAGAGATTTTAAGCATTTCAAGTATTTATATTTTACATTTCTACTTCTCAGAACAGCTAAAAGGGGCTTATTTTTCCTGAGTATATTTAAGTAAATGAAGCTCTAACCTCTTATACATGTCACATGCATTATAAAAAAATAATGTTTTGATAGTAAAATACTGTCTATGCTACTAATTTGAGGGAGAGGAGCACAATTTATAAACCTATGGATCAATCTTAAGGCAGTTCAGTGTTTGTGAATGGCTGGGAATATGTATGTAGACAGTCACTTGAGGGCAGAAGCAATAACCAGCCTGCCAGTCATCTTAAAAAGCTTAAACAAATATTGATTTTGTGTGTAGATGCATACAGTATAATAGGGACACATTTAGAAATGTTAATAAAAATGTGATCTAGTGCACTTTTCTCACTAAATACAAAGTGCCAAATATAATCTAAATCATTCTGAGAAAACTGTTTGCTTGGCACATCCATTTGTAAGAGATCTGGAAACAAATCACAGGTTCCTTGATGTGACATGGCATATTTGAACTAACAGATCAAAGAGAAACACTAGCTACAATTCAAATAGTTACAACTCAGTCTCATTAGAGGCAAGAAAAACACAGTAGATAAAAATAAAATCCTACTTAGATCATCTTTCAAAACAAACTGAAAAGTTAAAGTGTACATTCTTGGTGCTCATGAGCCTAAGTGACAGATTTAATATTAAGTGTATTATTTTGCTGTATTATTTGTATCCAGCTAATCAGAGTTTATACTTTTCTATAATTTTCAAAATTATCATAGAATCATAGAATGGTTTGGATTGGGAGGGACCTTAAAGATCATCTAGTTCCAACCCACTGCCAATAGGCAGGGACACCTCCCACTAGATCAGGCTGCTCAGTGCCTTGTCCAGCCTGGCCTTAAACACCTCCACAACCTCTCTCGGCAACATGTTCTAGTGTTTCACTACCCTCACCATAAAGAATTTCTTTTTTTTATCTAGCCTGAATCTACCCTCTCCCAATTGAATTCCATTAGTTCTAGTCCTCCCATCACATATCTTATTAAAAAGTAATACCCTTGCCTTTCTGTAGGCTCCCTTCAGGTATTGATAAGCTACTATCAGGTCCCCTCGAGCCTTCTCTTCACCAAAGCTTTGCTGAGTCCCCTAAAATTCTTACAAAAGCACAGAGCCTTTTCCAAAAAAGAAGCAGAATACAGAAACCTGAATTACAAGTTACATTCAAAGTTACTGTCTAAAAAAATTCACTGCCCAATCTGTCATTAACAATAGTCTTTGTCTCTTGTCCCTACTGCCATGAAACTAAGGACTTTTTTATGGACTTACTTTTTCCTTACATAACATTTTCCATGTTGCCTCTCTCTGGGTAATGGAGTAAATAATGTAGGCAGATGAGAATCATATTTATAACAAACAAGCAAGAACCTGTTTGGAAACAGAAGTCTGTCACTCATAGGAATCTACTAAATGATGCACTCGAACAAAAAGAAAATACCTAAATATAACTAAATGGTGATGAAATTAATAACCCTCACACAAGGACTAAATTCTTGATCTGAACTAGTGAGGACAACACAAGTACAAGCATCTAAACGCTGTTCCGAGGTCACTGAACAGGACAAGCACGTGCTCTTCACTTAAACTTCAAAACTGTGTTGTCATTTTCTTGGAATGCCCCATGCAAGACAATTTCAAGCACAGTATTCTGAGAATCAAGTGCAAGTCAGAAAAACCTGACCAGTTTATAACAATCCAAAAGCTCTGTTCTTTATGGGGCAGCAGTTTCAGATGAGATATATAAATATTTAATGCCAATACTAAGTTTTGCATAAATAAATGTAGCTCTTGGCCATGAACAGAAGCCTGTTATTCCACTGCTGAGACTAGAGTATTTTTACTGTTTAAAATGGCAGTAAGATGGCAGTTTTTTGAATACTCTGTAACTGTGATAGTTAAAAACAGGAATTGCTACAAAAATTTGTACCACCGTCAATCTGGATTCAGTTGGACTTGAATGCTTTCTATAACTTTACACCCAACAACAAAAAGGTTTTTCACTGATGTTCTAAGAAAAAGGCTAGACAGAAAATAATGCTTGAGAAAGGGAAAGCCATCACAAGAAAATCCAGGCCCTTTTTCTTCCATTGCCTGGCAAGCACAGTAACAAGGAATATTCTAAGAGACCTCCAGTCTCACCTCTCTCTCTCTCTCCTACACTTTTCTCTCTAGTGCTAACTCAGAGAAGTCTATGTGGCAATCAATCTCTTATTCCCTTTCTCCTTCCTATTTTTTCCTCTGTTGGAGATGTGCCACATGAAAACAGAAAGCAGGGAGACATGAGGAAAGGCACTCTAAATTCTAAATGTCCTCCATATTCTTGTAGCCATAGGAAAGAAAAAAGGAAAAGATAAATGAAAAACGAGTGATTCTAAGTATTTTGTCATAGAAATGAGTAATATTTTCAAGCAGTGAAGATCAAAAAATACAACAATTCGAAATTTTCTAGTTCAAAATAAAGACTGAATCACCTTTTTGGAATTCTGACCTGCTCAACACTATCTAGTTCC
Source organism: Turnix velox (assembly GCA_013400935.1). Classification (NCBI taxonomy): domain Eukaryota; kingdom Metazoa; phylum Chordata; class Aves; order Charadriiformes; family Turnicidae; genus Turnix; species Turnix velox. The sequence goes on from VZTY01011069.1 coordinate 93,505, forward strand.
ATAAGTCAAAGGCAGCTTTAAGTATCTATTCTGGCTTAATTACAGTACTTTGGATTTCTAATGTAATTATGTTTTAGGCAACAAACCAAGCAAACCAACCAACCAAACAAAAAGTGTGGTACTATTTTGGAAAGGTGTTATGAGTTAGCTCAGAGACAGATTCTTCTCCCTATGATGTTTGACCCATAAGGAGCAGGGACCAAGATGAAAAGTAGTCTGGTTTTGTTTTTTGCTGGGTTTTTTTGGTTGTTTGGTTGGGTTTTTTTTTTAAAAAGAAAAAAAGAAAAATATATCAGAAGGGTTATTATTAGAAGTATCACACCATGAAAATCTGAAACCCAAGCTCTTGAAAATTTTAGAGAGTTTCCCATGAAAAAAACTAAGCCAAACATGACTAAGAGCCAGAACAGACATCCACATACAGGAGGCTTTTCCCTTCTACCACCAGAAGAAACTCTCCCATTCCTGTGAAATGGGCAGTGAAAGCATTTCAGTAGCAAGTGAAACAATCTTCATACATACAGCACATAGATGTAAATGTTGCACAAGGATAAAATGCTTCATACATAAAGGAGTATAGGTTGGATATTAGGGGGAAGTTCTTTACTAGGAGAGTGGTTAGGTCCTGGAACATGCTACCGAGGGAGGTTGTGGATGCCCCGTCATTGGAGGCCATGTTGGACAGGGCCCTGAGCAACCTGATCTAGTAAATGTGTTTGTTTGGTGGCCCTGCTAGGCAGGGGGGTTGGAACTACATGATCCTTGAGGTCCCTTCCAACCCGGGTCATTCTGTGATTCTGTGATTCTGAAATAGTATAGAAGAGGAATATAGAATTAAGTACATTTCTTATTTAAATATTCAGAAATAAATACATCTAGTTTACATAATTTTTATTTCCTTGTCTGAATTCTAGCAGAATATGAGATTCCTAATGCACATCATGAAGTTAAAGTCATGGCTAAATCACAGTGGTAAGGTCAAGGTATAAAACAGAGCATGTTACAGAAACATCCAGAGGCAGCTATTTCTCCTAAAAGGTACCTCTTTGAAAAAAAACTACTGAGACAGTGACAGAATCAGATTTCAGTTCCTCTGTTTCTTTGAATACTGGTACTATTTGTAAGAGTCCCTAAATCTCAGTTTAACTGCTGTTACTCTCCTTAAGTTTTTTTTTACATAAAGAATTAAGGACATTGATATATTTGTTTTCTCTACTGGAGAAATACAGATAAATGTATCTTTCTGTACATCAACTTCATTGATTGGCTTGTTTCTAAAGATATGTGACAATTTACCTGCAGGAAACTTGTTCCTAGCCCATTAAGACCGATCAGTAAACCCTGTGGTGTTCATTAAAAAGAATCTTCTGTACACAGCAGCAAAAAAAGTATTTCCTTCACCAATGGTTCAGCCTCTGTAAGGTCAAAGAAACAGCTAAATACAAGGAATGTAATCTCTATTGTATCTTCTTATTCTGAGTCCATCCTGGAGGCATAAAGGTTTGATTCATGCATGTGGTTTTGATTCACTCTGATCCTCTTGCCTAGTTTTTAATAATATTTATTTTGTGAGAGCTCATAAATTCTGAAATTTAGAAGGGGAAGATTTCTGGTGAAGTAATGAGCCAAAATATGACAAAACATCAATCAAAGGAGCTTGTGACTTCTGACCCTTCTTGGGCTTGGTTTTATGACTTTCATATCTTTGAAGTTATGAAAAGGAGACAAGATATGACAGGTGCTGTGCTTGGAGAAACCACTTAGTCAATTTAATTCCAGCCACCCCTGAGTAACACCACAGAACTACTTCAGCAAATTTGAAAACGTTCAGATCCCATCTTTCTTTATCAGTAGTAACACAAATACAGCACAACTGCTTGGGGATATATTTGGCTAACTTCCTTCCAGCCTGTGGATGAAGTAAAACATTTAAGTAAAAATGCAGCAACATTACATTTCAATGGAACAATGTATCAAACAAAGCCCAAGATATCATTCAGAAGGTCGGGGAATCTATAAATGCTATGCAAAATGGGGCTGTGTGAGCTCGTAAAATAGCACTATGGTTAGTTACTTGTGAATGATAGAAGAACTGAAATTAAAAATGAATGCTCATGTACATTATAGGTCAGATCCTCATGTCTGGCAAAATTAAAACTGTTACCTTGCTATTAGTTGTCCTGGAAGAGGAATTCAATGGAAATTGAGGGTTAATTTCAGGTTTTGAGCTAGTGAGGCTTGGTTACCAAGGAATTACCCCTTCCCAGGACTTTGTGTGAAAACCTAGATTCTTAAGCAGCCCAAAGAGGAAGTTTCTAATTTTAATCATGTGTCTTATCTCAAGCAGGAAATTTTGCATTTTCTGTAAACAGTCCATATAGGCTCTTTCTGAAGTCAGTGAAGATCCTCCAGTTTTCATCAGAAACCAAACCAGAGTTTTAGGGGAAAAAAAGACTGGCATGTTGGGGAGGAGCAAAGAGGGTGGAGGAGGAGAAATGCATAAAAAGAGGTATGAGTTACAAATAAGTGGTAAGAAAAGAAGAGAAGGCAACTGAGGCAGCCTGCTCTAAGGTTAAACTGTTTAAACATAGCACCCTGCTATAATTTGATGTAAAAACTGATAGACTGAATTACAGTGTAGACAATGATGTTTTCATACATTTTTCACATTTAAAATACTCAATCTTAATATAGCAAAGATAATTTTAGAAGTCTACCTATTTCAGAAACCAGTGTTCTGGAAGTTTTTGTTACATCAAATGAGGGTAAAGCCAAGAGGAAGGAAAAAGGAGGAGGAAAGTAAGCGTGTTTCTTTTTGTGCCTATTTTCTCTCCTGCCTCAGGCTGCCACTTTGGTAATAACCTGAGTTTCTAACACCTTATATTACACAGGAGGCTCAAGACTCCAAAAAGTTACATACAAGAAAAATAAGAGAAATGTGTAAAGAGAAACAGTATCTGTTAAATCTTTTAGACATAGCTCAGTTAAATCTAGCCTTTCTGGTAAGAATAAGTTAGCTGGGATGTTATTAGAGAACAGACAAATTACATTTCATTTTTAAGAGGAGGGGATGTGTTTGTGGAGGAGACAAGCAGACCAATATTCGGAGTATCGACCCATATTTTAACTCTCCCAACAGATGAGACATTTTCAATGCTTAATGAAAGACTTTTGTTCATCTTTGTTAAAATTATACAGAGTGGAGGCAACATGTTAGAAATGTGGGTGTTACAAGAATAGGATGTTTATTTCTTCTTCTAAATTATAATAAAACAGGACCACTTTCCCATAAGAATTAGTTAAAAATATAAAGCATTCTCATTAGAAGCTTTATTCACATCAGTACTGGATTTGGGAGTTTCTTTAGACACAGCACAAACCCAGAACAAAAGAGAGCACCTGTGCACTTACTCGGCTCACTCACAAACCTATTGACATGGCTGATGGTCTCCTTGCATCAAATATCAGAAGTCTTTTACGCTTAATGGGTAGAATCTTTTCTCTTTCTGATACTGAGCTTCCTGGAGGAAGCAGAGGGAAGATCAAAGCACAGTGAGAGTGAGATGGAGAGCGAGACCCAGGAGTTTTAATCCATTTCTATCATCCCATCTTTCAATATTGTGAACAAATCCCCTTAAAATGAATGCATTCCATAGTGGAAGTTAATTCTGAACTGTGAGATTACAAAGTTGGAACATGGAACATCATATCTAGGATAACTAGAGGATGGGTGTCAAGCCTGCTCCTTACTCAACAGACAAAAAAAGGGGAAAAAAAAAGAATGCTTGGGATTGAATTTTGTTATCATTATATCCCCTCAAAATTGCTAGCAAAATTAAAATGGATTTGTGAAAGCTACGTAGCTCCTTTATTCTCCAGCTCAGAATAAGCATTCAGTTTGCATTCAATGCAAATTCATTAAGGGCAATAGAAAAATCTTTTTTGACTCAGACACTCAAGCCTGGCTATAAGGACCAGTCATTCTCAGTCTTATTAAAAATGTGGAGATTATGTCCCATAATCACATGTTATTTATGAAGTGTTTTCAGAAACACAGGTTCTAAACCTGCTGGAGAAAGCAGCAGGAAAGAGCAAATCAAGAGGCAGTATTATGGGATTTAATGATTCCATACACAAGCACAGATTCTGTATGGGCTCAGCTGTACTTTCATACACAACTGTGTGCAAAATATACAGTTAACAAGAGACAAAATTTTGGCTCTGTAAGCAGAAGTTCAGTGGGGAGGTTCTTATTTTGTGATGCTACAAGACTGGATTGGTTTGGCTGGATCACAGAACCTTCACACTGCATCCTGATGCCTATGAGTGAACCAGAATTAAAACTGTGATTCCTATTCTCAGTGCACAGACATAGGTAAAGTTGAGACTAACTTCCCACACATAATAAAAAAAAAGTGGTCTTTTTTCCCAGGTGAAATGCAGAAAGAAAGGGGAGATGAAGAGAGGCAGGGAGAGAACATGAATACTGTGGAAGTCAAGCACTAGGACCGCAAGGAAGAACTTGCAGTGATTATTTTGGAGCACTGCAATGCCAACATTTTTCCCCTTCTCAAGGTATTTGAGATGAGTGCACAAGGATACAGAGCTTGTGCTTAGGCATCTGTATTTTCTTCTAGGTCAAATTAAGCTAACGCAATAAAGTAATGGAAAACCACTGATAGATCTTGGCTGAAGACATGGATGTCAAAGTTTCTTTAGCTAACAGAAACACTGCTTGACAGAGAAAGGTATTTGTTAGTGACTTTCCATCCACTACAAAGCACCTTGAGTTATCTTGGCACAGTGGCTTGCCATATGGAGTGATGTGTGACCTGTGTTAATTTTCTTCCTATCAAGACATTTTGTTCAATTTCCACAGAGATGTTGTGATGGAAATTATTTGCTACATATGGCAGAAGGGATACATGAAAATCTGGAGCCTTTTTAGGACATTTTAAAGTGATCAAAATCCCCCATCAAGTTCACAAGAATTCTTTACCATTATTAGTTGCTGATACCAGAAAAAAAGAAGTCTTGCAGTAGGAACAATAACATTCTTAAATTCCCAGTACTGAGGCATTTAGCTAAACTGCCATTTTAGGATTTTTTACTAATAGTAAATACTTAAATATTCATTTGCAACACCTTAGCAGCTGTAAATTTCTTTGACTAGGATTGTTCCCCAGCACTTGAGGCAACAGGAGCTAATATGAAGAAAAGCTTTTGTCAGCCCTTGCTTTTATCTCTGAAATGGACAGAGCTGCTTATCTCATTCTTTTGAGGGTTTAGTGTCCCTTATGACACCAGATCATCTGTCACTGAGTGGGTATGTGTTCATATGTACAGTGACATAAGGAAAATGCCCGGTTGCAAAGGAAGCTGAAGAAGAAGGGAAGTAATATGGTTTGAAGCTTTCCACACACAGTCATCACCTGCATCCAGTATGTTCAAGCATCTAGCAGGAAAATTCTGGAAAATCCAGAAAATTTTAAAATATTCTGTTTACCTTGTCAATCTGTGAAAAACAATCCCATCTTCAACAATTCCGAAGTGGTAACTCAAATATCACTCCCTTCCCCCACTCCCTCCCAAGTATTTTCATCTATAGAAATACTCATAAAACCACCAGGATTTTTTTTCCCTTTTTTCCCAGAGCTATGTAACTTTACCCAACACCTCAGGTTGCTATCAGAAGTCTACATGAGCAATACTCCTGTGTACAGTGTTTATTACTTTTAAGAAAAAAAACAGAACTGAGGCTACAGAAACAGAAACATTTTCAACATTTTGATTATATAAACTAATAAAGATTCTCTTCACAGACCTGGGATCCCTGAAGTCAATAGTTTCTGAAAATAAATTGTTTCTCACTTTCCATATTAAAAAAAAATAAATTAACAATCAATAGAGAGGTCACAAGTTTTTCTTCACAAAGTGTTCTGAAAGCACTTCATCTTTTTTTCCTCCTCTTTTGAAGGACACCTAACACTGGAAAGGTGTTATAATCACAGCCTCATACGTCTTTTCACTTTCACTTGAATTTAAAACATGGGTTCATGCACAGAGGTTATATACATAATTACATGTATTTGCTACAGAGATAACCCAATTTCCTAAGGTTTATTACTTGCCATTATGGCACCCCATTACAGATAAGGCTCCAATCCAACAAAGCACTCTTGGCCTTACCCTGCATCCAGGATTTAAAGTGGATATATTTAAAACATGTTGCTTTTATGTCATTTATATTTGTGCATGTCACTGAATCATAAGGGCTATTAAGTTTTCAGGGCAGGAACCATCTCTAGTGATACATCTGGCAGATGTATCACATTTATTCAGTAGCTACAAAATCCTAAACGAGGTTTCAGTTAAACTGAAAAAGAAAAAAATCAATGATCAATAATGACAATACTTTTCCAGCTTTATATGTATGTAATAAATAATATCTGCAAGTGTCAAATGTAAGTTAATTTTCTGTGATCTTTCAAGAATTAAGAGAAAATCCTGTGTGTTATTATAACAGAGCAGGAACTCCACTTATCTCAATAATTACTAATCTTTAAGGCTTCTTCAGTCCTGAAGAAATAGGAATTGGAAGGAAGAATAGCCTGATTTTATCTTTTCATCTCTTTCTACTACCATCCAAACTTTTTGTAGAAATCTTAAGTTTGCCTTTGATAAAAGTGTAATGAATTCTGTTCTATCCTTTCCCATCTTCTCGGCAGTTCTGTACAGTTAGATTAATACTGTTATGAATGGAGTAGAACTGTTTTGTAGCTCCCCCTGGAACTTAGGAAGGAAAATTGGATGACTTGGCAAAGCCCATTTGCCTTCAGCAGCTTGACTAAAAATCTGTCTCAAGATAAACAAGAAAACAATGTGGAACAAGTAACAGGAGAACAGGAATGGGCTCTCCCCTGCATCTGCCACTTGCTTGAATATACTTCAAAAGAATATCATGGACTCACCAGAGTGGTGATGATTTCAAATCCTACACAGACAGAAAAAAAAATCCAATAAAAATCAAAACCATGAAATAGTTGATACATACAGCTACTAAAAATCAGGCTTTTATATCAACTATTCCTTACTGCATGGTTAGTGCAAATACTTCTGAACAGTGTAGAGAAAGTAATGGTTGCCACAGCTCCCATTACTACATAATAACTATCAGGAAATGTTGGTTTCCCAGTGGTGTAGACAGCAGGATACCCACTCACTACAGTACCAATAGCTTACAAATAGCAATTGTTGGGAGGCCACAGATCTTGATACTATTATTGAGATCCCTTCTCACTGCAAGACCAAGAGATAAGCAGAGAGGGAAAGTAGCAGCATGACCTAAACTGCATTCATATGATGTTGGTTTACAGCTGGACAGGATTAGACTCCCAGCATCTGGTTGCTGTCAGTGTTTTAAGTATCTCACTAATTTGCAGCAAAACAAAAAAAACTATAGAGAAATCAGAATTGGTTCCAAGTATAAAAAACACTGGAGGAAAATATGAAATATTATGTGAAAAAAGAATAAGATATGAAAAATCAAATATTTACAGAAATAGAAGGATTAATGATACTATTATTTTTTGCAAAATGGAAGGCAGAGAACCTATGTATTTCCTCAGTTTTTACCTCAGACCTCAGCCCTTTTAATGATTACTTTTTTGGCTTGTAACAATAGGTGGTGGCAAACACGGTGATGCCAGAACAAGAAGATAACCCATGTCAATGGATTCTGGAATATTTCAAGAGTAGCCTGTTGTGGCTGCAGACACACTGGTATAGACCTGCATGACTTGAAGTAACTACATCAGGTAACTGCCATTTAGTTTTGCTGAAGTGGAAGAATAAAGAAATCTGTGACAATACATTATCATAAGAACATAATCATCTAGGTTGGAAGATACCTTTCAGATCATCAAGTCCAACTCTGGCAAGCCTCATTCCTGGACAGGGACTTGAACCCTTGACCCTCAGTCTTGGAGTCTGATCCTCTCCCAAATGAGCTTTGTTTTCTGGGAACCTTCTGGAATATGGAATATGTTGGTGTTGTTTTTCCAAGGTTTGTCAACCTGAAAGCGTTTATGGCAATTCAGTGTGATTAGTATTGGTAAAAAGCTACTTCTTAATTGTGTGAACTGCTTGTTTATTAATGTCTTAACAAAGAAAAAAGAAAAAGTTTATAAGTTACTAAATGCAATTTAGTTTCATGAAATTTCCCTTTAAAATCATGACGCAAACTCTACATCATTTTGCACCACACAAAATGCTTCACAGTAAAATGCTTACAATGACCACTGTTATGACTGGCATCAATTCAAGCCCTTTAAGCTCTTGAGTAAGTAAATAACAAGAGTAATGGAAAATTGAGCTCAGTGTGGGTTACTGACAAGCCACAATAATTTCCTAGCAAAGCTCAAGCTTCTTAAACTAAAGAAAGAATCTGGTATCTCCCGAGGCCAATGCAATCTCTCAATTTACACTGGGTTGCACTGGAACAGACTCTAAGTAAGCCACAGAGATAAGCACTAAATCTACTCCTCTAAAATGCTGTTTTCTCTCATTCAAAGAGGTTCATTAAAGTAAATCTGACACAAAGCACTGAAAACTCTTTACACGCTGCAAACATTTCCTTGCAAATCAACAACAATAAGGAAACCCAAGCCTGATCTTAAAGCTTTTATTTTGAAACTTCGGTGAGGAGTTGAGATTTAATCTCACCCAAATTGAATTAAGCTCCTTAAATTAGCAATACAAATCCAGTGTTCCTGAGGTCTCATGAATCTAAGTGACAGGTGAAGAAAGACCTCCAGCGCAGACACATACAGTACTTGATCAAGACAGAAGTGAACACAGCTCACTCATATTTAAAACATTCTTTCATATATTTTTAATAAAACAACTGATACAAATTCAAAGCCAACTTCATAAATCAAACATTATTCAATGTATGATGCTTCAAGGTTTCCCCTGTTAAGGCTGTGAGCGTGCCTGTCTCCGAGACAAGGGTTTTGCACTTGAATGCCTGAGGTTTTATGAAAGGTTTATTGGATTTCATAGTCCCTTAAGGGAAAACCCTTTAAATGTCTTTGCAATTATAAGTCTAATAACAATTTCAGCTCTTGGACAGAGCCTTGACTTGACAAAGATAAGGAACTGGAAGTTGCTCAGTCAATACAAAGCTATTAATCTCTGTCACCCTGCTGTCATTGTGGCTCAGGGAAACAATGTAGTTTCTTGACCTACGTGAAGTCATGTAGTGATTTTATTCAAAATGTCAGCATTCATCAGTAAAGATTTTGTCACACCCTGACTCACTTGAAGAGCTCCCAGTTCTTAATCTTGACTATGTTGACACCCTTCAGATACCAGCAGTTCATTTCAGTCTCTGCTTATTATTATTATTTAGCACCTATTCGTGTGTTAAAGCCTCTAAGGATGAAGTTTTCAGTCAAAATAGGAGCAGTTTCATTACTGCCTCCTGTGTCCTCAGAGAAGGACAGTTTTCAGTTGCCAAATGCTACACATGCTTGCATATTCAAATGAAGGTTAATTTTGTTCATCTTTAGAAAATTAGATTATTATTTTGCCTTAGCTGTGTGCTTTTTAATGTCATCCTCTCTGATCTTGAAACACTGGGAGAAAACTGATCAAACTCTTAGCAAATTATCCAACCAGTGTTGTTCACGAGCTAGAAATGCACAACTAGTGTGGATTTGTCTTAAATAAGCCAAATTTATTTTTCTTTAGAATGCTAAATGAGACACTCCAACACATATTAATGAACCCATTCTGGAGTCTTTGTGAGCAATGGAAAGATCCCTTGTATTTTTCAGAAGACTTTTGAGCAGGTTATAGTCTCATACTTTAATAGATACATAGAAACAATGTGCTTACAGATATTAACACTTTGTTAAATGCCACATACAATCAGCAAACTGATGAAAAACAAGTAATGTAACTAGCTAATGCAGAATGCTAACCACACTCAAAATTTTAATAAATATTTGCTAAAGGAATTACTGAGCAATGAAAATGTGTAACTCAGCAAAAGCTAATTAATAAAATAAACTACCCAATCATTGCTCATACACTAACTGAAAAACACCAGTTTGCAATATGAAACTAACCAATATACAAAAATACTAAGAATCTCCTTAATAAAATAGTTAACAGAAGAGTTTTCCTGTACAACACTGAAGGTGAAACTTCACTGACTTCAGTGAAGTTTCTAGAACTTCTCTGAATAACTAAGACTTTCAAAGTGAAATTAAATTCTACCCAAGCTGCAATGCTGATAATTTTATATTCTCCAATGAACACATGCACTCCTGTAAAATTGCAAGGGTTTGTGGTTTTGTTTGTTTGGTGAAATGTATCTGCAACAATAAAACCCAACTATTAAAGGTCTAGTTACAAATGTTAGAACAAATCTTTCCGCAAAAATAAGTATACATCTATGCAATCATATCCAAATTTGTGTGTCCTTTAGATGAAAATGAAATTCATATTAAAGTATAAAGAGAAAAATACAATAATCAATTACATTTCTTTTAGCTAAGTCTAGGACTCTTTTTCCTTTCTTTTCGTGGTCTTTTTAAAAAAAATTTCTCTTCTCCCTCACTCTATTTACAATATTCCCCTTTTTGTTTTACTACTCTTGCATTCCTACTCCTTTCTGCCCTTGCTTCTGTCTCTGCGCTCCATTTGTTTTGCTGAACAGGTTGCAGAGCAAGTTACATGCTAACTTTCAAATCCTCCTGCTGAAACCGGCCACAACCAGCCTGCTGGTCTTACACCTGCTTTTCTAGGTGTATTCCTTCCAGCATACACACCAGAGGCAAGGCTGGCTCAGCAAAGTCAACATGAATAAAAGGTGAGAATAGGCAGCTGCAAAAATAATCCATGATTTGCCTTAAAATGAAACTTTTGTCTGTTTGTTCTCTCTAAGTCTCAAAGTATGAAGGCTTTAAAGTTGGTTTTATAATGTAGGTTCAACTGGTTGAGGAAAGCAGTTCCATTACTTCCTCCTTTTGTAGTGTCCAAACCTAAAAATCAACTATCCCAGAAAACATTCATTTGAAGTTCCTCCTGACAAGTACAGAAGTTGAAGTGAATGAGGAAACAGAATTAATGTTTTACTTGTCTTTTTCTTGATTTAGTCCTGTTAATGTGAAAATCTATCCATGTTGAAGTCTATAAAGCTGTTCCCAGTAACAGAGGATTAACACCTATGTGTATATAGTTGGAACTGCTATTTCCCTCCTACTTTCTTTTACATCAATATATTCCTTATCAAACCAATTTTCAGTAACTTTCAGTGCATTTTCTTCCTCAGGTATCACTCTGCTTTCCTTGCTGCAGTCTTTTTATTATCTTTATCTTTTTTTCTTCGGTTCCATTAATCACTTTTTCTGGTATTGCAGGCATTATTAAAACTAAATACTTGTCTTTATGTTTTCATACATATTATACACTGCATATTTGCTTCAAATTAGCATAACTTATTAAGCCAAAGACCTTGTCACTATTGTCTGTATGTATAGATGTGCATGCAAGTATTTATACATCCACATGTGAAGCATCTATCACAAGTCCTCAGGGCTGTTAATACACAATAACATTCTATCACCAATTATAGAACCAATTATCATATCATTAATTTTACTCTCTTGCACTATTTGGTTAATATTGCCTAGGAAAACAAACCTATACTTTTCATCCTTCTGCTTCAATTTTACCTTGCTAGTAATGTGTTTGGACTGACCAAGTAGTCCATGATCATGAGACACTTCTAGTACCTGGAATCAGTGTTCTGGATATCTAAATTATTATATAAAAGCTACATATTATCACTACTCTTTAGATGCATCAGTTAAAAAAACTCAACAGTATATAACAATTTATGTAAAAATCAGGGGGTGTGATAATCTACAAATGTCCCAGCTCAGAAGTTATTCAGCTATTCAACAGGGGTTTTTTTCTGTTTGGCACAAGGAAATTCTCCTTCTTCAAATGGATGTTTAATCTCTCATTCTCTCTGGCAAGTTCACATTTAATAACTAAGTGAAAAATCCTTTAAGAGCACAGAGTTTCTGTGCTATCCAATCATTGAAATCTGAGTGTGTGCCAGTGACTCTGGCTCTGTAGTGTTTCACCGTGTGATTCTTTTTATAAGTCATGCCATAAACATGAGATTGTACTGAAAACTCTCCTTCCTTGCATTGAATAGAGCAGAGGCTCATCCAGAGATGCTTCCCAACCTGCAGAAGCTGTAAATCCATGGAGCTGTAGCATGTGGAACTCCGTATTTCTCTCAAATTGCTTTCAGGAAAAAATACCTGCTCCATCTGCTCACTACTTCATAATAAATAAATAGGATCAATTGTGTCAACAATTTCAAAACTTTTATTCTATCTTTGAAATTAAATTCAGGGACAAAAAAGACAGACCTTGGTTTATGAAGCCATTTCAGAACTATGCAGCCTATAGAAGTATAATTACATGTTTGTGTTCTGGTTTTTAGTGGTGCTTTTATTTCAAAACTCAGACAGCAGTTATGGTAGGCACTACACATATCTATTTACAGCATACATAGAAGTCAGCCCACACAGAGGAAGGAAAAATTGTTTTAAGACTGACTTCTACAGATAAGGTAATAACTATGTCATGTAAATAGTTCAGAGCATGCTAGAAACTAATCTCAGGTGAGCAGGTTCCCACTCCAGTGATTTAAATAATTCTCTTGTTCTGTAGCTCAGTAAAATCACAAATGCAAAATGAAATTATATTTCTTAATATCTGTCAGAATTTTGGCAAACAGTATTAATCATGTAAATTCTGAAGAGCATTCTGTCTCACTGAAAAAAATTAAGTATGTAGATTAGTAGGATTTTCCATTTCTTTTGTAGTAAAAGCAAAGAGTCAACCCAGTGATATTAGGTTTTTTCAGCATTTCTGGTAGGTTAGAACCTAAAACCTGGAGTTTAAAGGTAATTATGACACTTGTGCTGGGCAATCCACTGACAAACATACTGCACTTCTTCCTGGTGAGAATGTAATTATTGCTCCATACTTCAGCATTTAAGGGGAGAGTAATTAAGTAATGTGCATTTTCACACAAATAAGGAGCAGAGCTGGAGACTTATCCTGCCAGAACAGAGGGAAGACCAATTTCTTGAATCTACTGGGTCAAGATGTTATAATCTTGCTGAGATTAAAAACTTGACTCTATATCAGAACATTCTTGCTTTCCACAGCAAGTTATTTACAGTTCTTGTTGCTTACTTCATCCAAGTCTTATAGCCACTGGGTAAACATTTGTATTTGGACTAGGCCAATAGTAATTTTGAATCAATATTTCATATTTTGCTGATGAAATTGTATTAGATATTGCAAATACAAAGAGGGATTTACATAGCAGAAAAGGGCCTTAAGGGAAGCAGTCATTTGGCGAGGTGCAGTTGCAGCAGGAATAAGCACAATTCTACAATGTTTAAGCTTTCAGCTGCTAGAGTTTCACAGCTCGCATAAATAGGAGTGTACTTGGGTTTATTTAATCACAAATCATGGCACGTTACAACAGATTTGATCTCATTCAGGGATAAACTATTCCAGAGTGAAAAATTATTATGCATTAACCACCCTTATATAGTCGCTGAAAGCATTTGCTTTTCATCTTCTGTCTCATTATTCACCTTACTGCAGATCTGTGGAGGTAATAACCATAAAGTGATCCTAGTGTCCTATTGTATACTATTACTGAAACATAGCATGACTGCTTAGATTCAGTTTACTACTTGACTAGTGTGGATCTGTAAGTTGTTGCTATGAACAGACATACATTTTTGCATTTATGCACAGGAAATGCTCTAGAGTCACAGAATCACAGCATCATAGGGTTGGAAGGGACCTTCCAAGGCCATCTAGTCCAAACTCCTGCAGTGAGCAGGGACCTCTTGCTCTAGATGAGGTTGATCAGAGCCTCAGCAAGCCTGGCCTTGGATGACTTCAGGCTTGATGGGGCTTCTACCACCTCTCTGGGCAACCTGAGCCATAGGAATTAAAAATTCATTTGCATGCATGGTCCCCCTGCTAGAGATCCTTCTTTCAAACAGAAGTTTTTTACTCAACACTCCTACGTCAGGAATATAAAATGTGTAATCATACCAATTCTGTTATGTGTAATTATAGCAATTCTGTTATAATTATAACAGAAAAATAGCATGCCCTGATTATGCTTGGTCAATGAAAAATGAGAACACCTTTTGAAGCCTTTCAAGCAGACAAGACAGTGATTGGTCATAAAAAAAAAAAGACAGGGTGGAACTCAAAAAAATTAGACAAGGGTTCAAAAACTACATTCTGACTTTGGCAGTGGACCACAGAGCCTGGAATTATTTTGGGTGTTTTGAAGGCTACTGGATAACTTGTTGTTCCCCAAAATCATTTTGTTTGATTTTAGCTGCTAGAGTTTACACACTTTACAAAGAAGTTCAGTCAGGAAGTACAATGGATTAATCTCTTTTCTCCACGATCCGATTTCTTCACTATTACCTTTGACCTCTGGGTAAATTGGATTTGATTTCAAGTTGCACATTGACTACATCTTCTTATGGACCCCTGCAGTGCACCTATTTTGAAATCTGATGCTTATTCAACAAAGAAATTTTACTCTTCAAAAAGGCAAAGAAAATATCTTACATTAAATACAAACCCATGACAGAAGTTGATGTTTTGAAGAGTAGCAAAAGGCAGAAAGGAAACTGACAAAGATTTTAAACACTAAAACCAGTCTTAGAGGTCACCCAAAATGTCTTTCTGCCATTACCATGGAATACAGTGAAAGGATTGTTTGAATAAGGATTGCAGGTTTCACCACTAAACCCTTTTCTGTATCGGAAACCTCTCAGTATGATGTGAGTCTGTCTCACTGTTATTCATAGAATCATAGAATCATAGAATAGTTTGGGTTGGAAGGGACCTTAAAGATCATCGAGTTCCAACCCCCCTGCCATAGGCAGGAACACCTCCCACTAGACCAGGCTGCCCAGTGCCCTGTCCAGCCTGGTCTTGAACACCTCCAGAGAGGGGGCATCCACAACCTCCCTGGGCAACCTGTTCCAGTGCTTCACCACCCTCACTGTAAAGAATTTCTTTCTTATGTCTAGTCTAAATCTATCCCCCTCTAATTTATATCCATTGTTTCTAGTCCTCCCATCCGATATTATGTTAAAAATTCCTTCCCCTGCCTTTCTGTAGGACCCCCTCAGGTACTGAGAAGTTACTCTGAGGTCCCCTCTGAGCCTTCTCTTCTCCAGGCTGAACAACCCCAACTCCTTCAGCCTGTCCTCATAGGGCAGTTGCTCCAACCCTTTGATCATCTTCGTGGCCCTTCTCTGGACCCTCTCCAACAGCTCAATGTCCTTCCTGTGTTGAGGGCTCCAGAACTGGACGCAATACTCCAGGTGTGGTCTCACCAGTGCTGAGTAGAGGGGTAAAATCACCTCTCTTGACCTGCTGGTCACACTCCTCTTGATGCAACCCAGGATTTGGTTGGCCTTCTTGGCTGCAAGTGCACACTGCTACCTCTCCACCCAGCCTGTGTCTGTGCTTGGGATTGCTTCAACCCAGGTGCAGGACCTTGCACTTGGCCTTGTTGAACTTCATGAGGTTGGCTTGGGCCCACCTCTCAAGCCTGTCAAGGTCCCTCTGGATGCCATCCCTTCCTTCAGGTGTATCAACTGCACCACACAGCTTGGTGTCATCTGCAAATTTGCTGAGGGTGCACTCGATTCATAAAGGGAAAAGGATATTTTAAATTAGTCTAGAGGTAATTGAGTAGAACCAGGCAACTGCACTTGCAGCAGACACACACAATGACAGCTTAGGTTTGTTTACAAACACTACACACACAAGAAGCCACCAAATGACAGCACAAACCACAACATACTTTGTTCCCAGAAGTGCACACTTAAAAAGCAACACAAATTCTGCTAAAGAGCTAAAGACAGCTCTCAATGGGACCCATTCCCCTTGAAGAAATGGAAATGTTCTACAAAATAACTTAGGTATTGCTTTAATGAATTTGTAGTGTTACAGTTTTTTCTCTCCTCCTCGGGTGTTATTTTTTTCCCTAGGCTTAATTTACAATTACGAACTGGGGTAAGAATAGGAAAAAGAGGTAAAGTTTACAGAACATTAGTGTATAAGATGAATGGAAATGGAAAGACAGGTACAATAGCTAAGGCAGATGGGAAAAATAAAAAGCAGAAAATAGTTGCTGTTTATGGAAAAAGACTTGAACTCTCACTGGTGCATAGAGATAAATTTATCTATCAGTTATTTTATTATTTGTCAGTTGCTGAAGACAATTTTTCAGCTATTGGAGTAACTTTAAGTTCCCCACCCAACTCTACTTAATTTTCAAGAACACTCCCATGTATCAAGCCTTATCTAAAATACCCTGATTTAAGAAATGTAGCAGATATTTCAGAAATATTTATCAATATCAGAAAGCCAAAGTGCCAATGACAAATTTCAGCTAGAGGCAAAGTTATAGCAACTCTTACAAAAAAAAAAAATATAAACAAACAAAACCCCCACAGCCCTACATAAAGAAATCAAAGAACTAGAACTGTAAAAATTTCCTGCTCACAGGCTGAATCTGCTTAGAAAAACCAGGCTACCCTACATACATTATTGAATCTATTATGAAAGACCCAATAATCCCAGTCTCTGTAACTATTAAAAACTTTAAGGATTATACTGAATTTCTATAAGAAAAAAAATTTCCCAATTTTTCTCTACTTTAAGTAAGTAACTGAATTTAGCCCATTCACAAAAGGTCTTTTGTTATGGTAATTCCCAGATTTGCTGTTCTGACAACCACAGATGAGCCTTTCACTGAAAGTTCAAAGATAGCAATGGGAGTAATATAAATAACAGGCATGAAAATGACAATCCAGAGGAACGGTTCAAGTATTAAAGGGACTGTGAAAGTCAAGTTAGGAAAGTAAAAACAGGTTCTAAGAGGAGTAACGTTTGTACCATTAGTGAACGTGTTCTAACTGGGATAGATCAGCTGGGGCGACAGCTGGAAAAGATAAAGGCAGAGTCACTGGAAGATGGAAATAGCCCAGACATGTACTCACATTTGATAGATTCATTTATTTTGGTGTTGAGCTTTAGGTTGGCTTAGTCATGTTTGTGGTCAGACATGTCAAACTGCCTGAAAGGACACAGCTGCCACAGGGTGGTAATGACCTCAAAGTTGTAAAGCTAAACAGGATCTAGACAGGGGCTATGCATGAATTCCTGACAAATAGCAAAAAAAACCCCAAAACATTACCCAATACTATGGTGATCACATCCTCTAAGATGTGGGGACCACAGACCCAGACTCCAAGTTGAACTCTCCTCTGCTTTTATAACCAGCTGTAGTCACATCATGGCCATGTTTGGAGTCTGTACTATTTCAGATCTGCAGATAGATGTCTAAATACATGCATCTACATATATTATGTACAAATTCAAACAAGGTGTAATGACTTAGCTCAATAAACAATTGTCTTGAACTTCTGAATTCAATCTTAGCTACAAAAGAAAATTCAGAAAATTTTGTTCCAGCAAAGGGAATATGTTAGTGCTGATGGGCTAAATTCACCAACAGAGCAGGATCAACTTTGCTGTTGTCAATATACTGAAGTACTCGATATTGTTCATCTTTTTCTTAATTAAAAAGGAAGTGCTCCTCAAAGATGTGTTAAAAAGGAGTGGGACAGTATTTCTCACTGGAATAACTCATTTTAATAAGTTTTAATTCACACCTGGTAACGAGTACCCAGTTTACCCCCTGCAAAGTCAGTGGGACAAAGCTCAAAACCCATTCCTGGGAAATGATTCTCAGAAAGATAGTGCTAATTAATAACATTATGACACCTCTGTGCTTTAATGTTTGTTCAGATTACTCGCTCTGACTAATCTCTTCAAGGTTTATCTTACAATCACAGAATTAAACAGAAAATACTCAGAGAAATATTCAAATATCTCTTCCCATAGCTTGCTAAAGATGTACAGCCCCAAATCTTGCAGAATAGCAGAATAGACTTTGTCTAGCCTAGAACATGCACTGTCTGGTGTGTTATGTACTTTATTTTGAGAGCAATGGGACCTTCCATGGAAATTTTGTTGTGAATAATATACTAGCAGGAGCCATGAGGTAGCCTGAAAACCTCCAGTGCTAAGAAGCTCCATTCACTGTAGTGCTGAGCTGTAATTTAAAGGGTCAAAAGCCTTCTGCTTTTTTCTTAGGGAGCTTTTCTCTTTTGATGATGGTGCTAACAGACCCTGTTGTATTTATTCATTGAAATTTATGTTTATATTCCACAGGAGATGCTCGTCTATCTGCCAACCTGTGTCAGCAGAATTATAAACCTGTCACTGACACAGTATTTTAGTAGTAACCTATGTTGGCTGTAAAAAACAAATGCAAATGTTCAGACGATTACTTATATGCAATGAAAATGGCACTTTCTAACAAATAATGCTGTCAAATAAAATAGTGATGCTACTCATCTTGAAAACAATGAATTTGTATCATCTACTTTGAATCATGTTAAGTTTTTTGAAAGACTTTCTTTCATCTACTACCTTAAGAATATCACAGGCAATAGCAGATATGTCCAGAATGTATGTTCCAAACAACCTTTCTGGGGCATTTTGCAAGGCTGTGCTGAAAGTAAATGCAATTGACTAAATTCAACCGCCCAAAAGTTCTCTCCCCTGGCCTGTAGGTGTCAACACACTGGGAACTGCCATGTCAATATGTAGAGAGGTGCCTGCACAGTAAAAATGCTTGATTATATTCAAGCAGCATATTTACTGTGAAGCATTAATTCCATTGCTCTTAATCTTCTTAAGTGAGGTTATCTACTTCATAGAATTAACTCAGCCCATAACAATGTAATATTAGGTGGGGCAGGAGAGAATTTAAGGTTCCTTATACAGCCATAGTGAAGAAAATTATCTCAGGATTTAATGTCTTGCCTTTCACCTGGTATTTATGGCTGGAGATGAACTAGAATTTATGACCTAATAGAAGCAAAAGGTATGCACACGACTTTCTTGAACCATACATTTGCCAATGTGTTTTACTATTCGTTAAATCTTTACAATGCATGTTGCTCATCATTAAATAAGGAGCAGGAGGGATGGCAAAGGGTTATCTGAGGTGTTCTCTTGCCCCAAGGTTTTCTGGAAGTGTGCTTTTTGCCAGTCCATTGTATGTGTGCACACACAATAACCAATTAGTGTCCAAGTCTTTAAGTTAGCTATAAAATTAATCACAGCACATTAAAACTATAAAACAGCACTTGTAATATGTGCTCATTTTATAGATAAGTTAAATTAGCGTGGCCATTGCAAATGAGCTCTATTGCAGAAGTTACAAAGGCAAACAGATCCCATCCTTCAGTCTGTGTATGTATGAGGATTATGGAGGATTTGATTCATAATAGCCAGACTAATTATATTTACACACTCAGGGCATTCTGTCATATGAGATCTAGTTTCCATTTAAGAGCCATATAAAATCTTTTAATGCATAATGTCATACCCCTTTTCTCTGCTAAATATTATAAAGAAAATACAAAAATCATATTTGGCTTTAGTGATTAATGGTAAAGCTATGTATTTATTTTAATTAATATGCCATTAAAAATGAAAATTTAACATATTTCCTCCCACTAAAGATACACCTTATCTAGGAAAATGTGAAGTATTTTATAATTTTTTAGAAATACAGAAATTTTTTCCAATTGAAAGTTTCTTCTCAAGAGAAAGGCAGAAGAATGGGGGGATGAATTTCACTCATACAAAAAAATATGAGCAAAGTGCTCTAGATTTTCCTTATTCTTGGGGTTAGTTATTTATACTTCAGAAAAAGAAGTTCTGGTACATCTACAAAGTTGCAGACAAATTTTCAAAAGAACCAAGCACAGAGGGGTAAAGCCTTTTAAAATTCTGGTCTTAGGTGTCACAATGGGAACCTTGCTGGTGAGTGTATTTGACTGTCTGGTCCCAATATATGTGCCCTAATTCAAGAAAGAATTTTAGAAGTTCTTAACTACATCTACAAGTGCTTGCAAAATAAGCTTGGGTCTCTTCTAATTTGAATTTAATAGATACTTTTCAGAGATTCTGAGCAGCTACAGTGCATGGTCAAGCCCACACAATCACAAGACACTACATAATTACAGACCCCATACTTGTTTCTAGGTAGTCTGGTTATTCACTGCTGGGAAATTATGAAGCCCACATTTTTAATCCCTTTCTTAGTCACATTCTTTGGCAACACATCTTCAAATGAATTTCTGATCCTTGTGGTCCATTTTGCTGTCAAACACGGGTCAAATTAATTCAGCATACTCATTATAAAAGTGTTCTAAATGACATAATAGGCTCCAGAAAAACTTTTGACAAGGCAGACAGCCAAGGGACTGAAAGGTGATAGTCTCTTGCCATTTCAGAGTGATGTGGCTGCCAACACTCCTGGACTTGAGGAGGTTTGACCTTGCTCAGACAGTGATCTGTCTTCATGAAAACCACTGTCACATGCACATGCTTCAATTTCACAGAGGAAGAACTGGAACTGTAAAACAAGAGAACCTTGGGCATCCCTAAAGAGAAAAAATGTGAAAAGCTTTCAGGGCCTCACCAACAGCTAAAATTAACTCCGAATCACCCATGTGGATATATTGTGATGCAAAAAAAAAAATTGCCACAAGCCATAGTCATTACTATCTTCCATGGCCACCACAACTGCAAATGGAAGTTTCTTTCTCTTACCAGAGATAAAAAGCTACTAAGTCTTCATTAGCACAGAAGCATTTTTTGTCTGCAAGGCCAAAAAAAAGTTGCCAAAGGAGGTTTGATAGGATAAGAAAGCACTCTGCATAACAAAACACACCATTTTAAAGAAGGTCAGTATCATTAAATGTCACTGTTCTATGATGAGTGAATCTGTTCATCTTTCCATCACCCTCAGAGAAAATAAAAACAGCCATTAGGAGCCAGAAGGGCTGAGGGAAATGCAATGTTTTAATTGCTTTGCCTTGGAAGTGTTGGAGAAGCTGGTCTTGCACAACGCATATGCTGACAGCTCAAATGGAGATTTATCTATTGAATTTGAAACTGCTTTAAAAAAACCCACACAAACAAACCTGACAGACAGTGAAACTTAAGACCCAGAATTAGCTTATTAAACAATATAAATGAAGGAGGGATGCACTCATAGCCTATTTGCTATGTCCATCTGGGATCCTTTAAGGCTGAAGGAGTAGTGTGCTGCTGAGTTACAGAATTCAGCCAGAATCTGAAGGAATGCAAGGAGAATTATTGCTCTGGGCAGAAAATAAATCAATTTATTGCCTGACTCTTTCACTTTCCAACATTTTGAGAGCAAACAGCAAGCACCATGTTGGAAATTTCAGGGTGTTTATTTTGAGGAAATGCAAATCTGTAGTTTATTGTCCTGGCATAATAAGCATTAGTCTTAATATTGGAGCAAAGATGGAAATACTTTTAATACTGTAGGCACAGTATCTAGCATAATAAGGGATTCACTGCTTGGACCTTAAGCAATTAATGCAAATCAGTACTGATTACCTCGTTTCTATTTTACCAGTTTTAAAATATAGAGGTAGTTGCTATTCATACTGCAGTATATAAAACACCAAGTTCTACACAACTATATAAAACTATGTCTAAGCCAAGAAAAAAATAAATAGCTCTGTAATCCACAAAGATGTAAATACCTAATAGGTAAAATTAAAAGAATTAAATCATATACAATGAAAAAACACATTTGGCTCAAAAATATTGCACATGCAACCAGTGTAAAGTAAATTAATTATCCACCTGATGTTAGAAGTCAAACTGGGAAGCAAATTCTTTCCTTGCCTTTCAGTGAGGCTCACTACTTTTATTAATTTCCTATTTATGACCACAGTGGCTTTTGGAAGATGTCATATAACATGAAAGGAAGAAAAAAATGTTATTAACTGCCTGTATTATGCTGACTCTGTTTTCTATCTGGTTTAAGACGTTGGAGCTACATTAGATAGCTGTTATTAGTCTAATGTGAATATAAAGAATATAATCATGTATGCAACTGTGTTCTCATATATAATAATGTCTGCAACAGTAATAGCTTATTGAAGCCTACATGACATGTAGAACCACCATATTAATTATGTCATAGCTTGAAATCAATATTTGCCAAAATCTGAACTCAACAAGGGTGCAGGCACTGCTCAGATATAGAGAAACACAACTCCAAGTATTTTTTCTCTTACACAGGAATCTTGGCAAAAGCGGCTCATGTTCTTACAAATAATCTCACGGGACCTCTTAATGGACTCAAATATTCACAAGTCCTTTCAGTCTTACCTGAAAAGCAAAACAAAAAAAAAGATGATAGTGTCATAGTGGAGAACCTCCTTGTAATTGTGTAATTAGTTCAGTGACTCAGAAGAAATAGTACCATCTACTTTATTGATCATAGAATCATAGAATGGTTTGGGTTGGAAGGGATCTTCAAGATCATCTAGTTCCAACCCCCCTTCCATGACCAGGGACATCTCCCATTGACCAGGTTGCTCAATGCCTCATGCAGCCTGGTCTTAAACACCTCCAGGAATTAAGGGGACATCCACATCCTCTCTGGGCAACCTGTTTCACTGTCTCATCACCCTGAAATTAAAGAACTTCTTTCTTATATCCAGCCTAAATCCCCCCTCTTCCAATTTGCACCCATTATTTCTAGTCCTGCCATCCTGGACCTACTCCAGCCTTTCTGGAGGCCCCCTTTTCTGCTGAGAAGATATTATGAGGTCCCTTAGCCTTCTCTTCTCCAGGCTGAACAACCACAACTCCTTCAGCCTGTCCTCATAAGGGAGGTGCTCCAGTTCTCTGTTCTTTAATACAGAATAAAATCATCTCTCATCAGTTGGTTATTATACAAATATGAAATTGTTCTCCAGTTAATTTGCCAAAAAATTGTTATAGCACAGACACTTCAAGTTGTCTGCTGTTTTTCTTTTGCCAGTAGTGCACTTCAAAAGACTATTCACAAAACTAAAAAAATAAGGTTATTTGCAATGATACTTTCAAGAACCTTGCATTGATACTTTCCACACGGGCACAGAGTACTCTATAGAACAGTCCAAAACGTTACATGAAACATGTAACCTGAAACATGTGAGCAATGAGACAAGCCAGGAAAAGATAAACTGTTCACTGTTTCTACAAATATCCAAGGAAATCATAAGTCCTGCAGTGCACGTATATGCCACTAAAAGAAATGGGATAAAAGAGATATGGTTCGTGTTACCAACATGTCATCTAGCATGCAAAAGGAATATATGCCAAAAACAAGTGAGATGGAACCAGATTTTGGTGATACTAAAAGAACAGATTGAAGTAAATGAGATGAGGCTTAACCACATGAATCTTTTAAAGTCATCACTCTAAAAGCTAAGTCCTTCTAGGCCTTCCATTGAAAACTCTGTCAAAAGAAAGAGCCAGGGGTTAAAGACTAACTTTCAAAATAGATGCTGTGCTTTGAGATGATGGGTGGATGTGCGTTCATAAGTTATCATGGACTTCGTAAATGAAATAATATTGATAGATCAAATGATACTTATGCATACAAATGCTGTATTTTTCATTGTGTCAGGGGGGAATTGAAAGAATTGGCTGTCACAAAAATTGCCAAGTGACTAACAAAATGTGCACATTACTTAATCTTTCACTTGGTTAAGCAACTAATATGATCAGAGGCTACTGTATGGCTAGTCACTGAAAATAAAAGATTTTTTTTTCTAGATCTATAATAAACCAACTTTTTTCTGTATTTGTAAACAACTAAGTAAGGACTAGTAATCATAAGATCAGATTCAGAAGTACCCTTCAGGTATTTCTCATATTTGACAGTACAGAAGACAAGTAAATACATTCTTAAAAATCATGAGCACTCTGGGAAAAACAAAACAAAACAAAACAACCCAACCTTAAGTGTCTCAAGAGATTTTATTTTATCTAAATATTTTTGCACATTTTTATCTTCTGGGGAAAAAATCAGACATTAAAGTCAATAATGGAGAATGTAGTTATGTTTTGGTTCTGTGAATCATACAATGCAGGGTTGCTCTCCTTTATTTCTCATTCAGGCACATGTCCCAATAGGAATTCTGACAACAATACAGTAAATCCAGACTTTCTGAAATGCTAGCAATAAAATTGATATTTTCTAAATACTTGCAGCAATACTATAGAAAAAATTTGAAATACTTTTTTGCTATGTATTGAAGTAATAAGAAATCATTTCAAGATTAGAGTTTTCCTTTTATATAATGCATAACTTCCCTAGGCATGCTATAAGCCAATTTTAAATTGGTAATTACTAAAAAAAAAACCCAAACAATTAATAACAACTGTACATATAATTGATAAATCTTTTTTTTCCAGACAGTTTTGTAAGTCTACATATGCTTCAATGATCATTTATTTTCTCCAAAGATAAAATATCAGCAAGAAATGCATGTCTTCTGAGACAATGGTCCCATGGTAATCTTTAGGAATTCTCAATGGATTTTTAAGCCATCCTATCATGCAGCAGAAACCCCATAATATGAGGTATCAGACCAGTCATAGGGCTTGTGTACCTGTGGAGTCTCATGCCCTATTCACTAGAGTAAGTGGAAAAAACATCAGTAGAATTTTGTAACTGAAATGTATAGGACCTGCTGCAATTATTTCAATGAGCATTAAATCAGTCTCAGCAGCAGCAGAAGCTGCAGTCACAGTAATATATGAGCTATCTTTTGGCTGCAATGTATTTGCATAAACCTTTTGTTGAATAACTTGAAGAACAAAATAAATCAAAATTGAAATCTATTCAAAGTTAAATGGCAAGCCAGAAAAGAGATTTAGGGAGTTAAATTATTCACCATGCTCCAGTGAAAGCATATTTCATAGATTCACGTTCCCAAGTGAACTCATGCTCTGCCACAGCCCAGCTAAATTTAGCACAAATAAGCATCTCTGGACAAATAACAGCCAAATAAAACAGGTGCCTTAAGACATGCACTCAGCACCTGTTATTTTGGAGAAAAACACCACCATTTATATATGGTTCTCTTTTGATTTATTTGTATTTCCAGGGTGAACAAAGCTCTTTTGTACTGGACACCCAAATAGGGCCTTGGGCTAAAATGCATTTGTGATTCCACTCTAAACAAAAAATTAAAAGGTTTTTTCCTATGCCTGACTGATTTATAGTATAAAAGTATCAGTTTATTATGCCTACTATAATTTGTGTGAACTACTTGTCTTCTGTCTCTGCCCATGGCAGAAGGGCTGGAACTAGATCATCTTTAAGGTCCCTTCCAACCCAAACCATCCTATGATACATTCTATGACTCCTTCATACTGTTTGTGAAATGAGGTGACCAGATCTGAAAATAGAACCTCATATGATGGCATTATAATATTTCTCCATACTTTCAGCAGTATGAGGCCCGCTGTGGGAAACTTAACTCCATCTCAGACAGACTCAACATATGTACATTTCCTTTAATTTCTATATTCTCTGCCTCATGTTTCTATGAACATGGAAATTGTATTTCACTATATGCTATGCACTCCTCCAGCATAGTGCTGAGAAGTCCATCTGAACTATTTTTCTCCACTGAACTCTCCTTCCCAAATAATTTACATCTGGATTTTTCTCTATTACATCATTTTGTCATGCTTTCCCCTTTCATTAAGTAGAGTGCTTCTAACAGTAAGTGTTAAAGAGGATGTTAAACACCACTTGCTAGTTCCTCTGCATGTGGAATATAAACATAAAATCATAAAATGATTTGGGTTGGAAGGGACCCTAAAGATCATGTAGTTCCAACCTCCCTGCCATGGGGGAGGTTGCTCAATGCCTCATCCAGCCCAGTCTTAAACACTTCCAGGGAGGGGGCATCCACAGCCTCTCTGGGCAACTTGTTCCAGTGTCTCACCATCCTTATAGTAATGAACTTCTTTCTTCTCTCCAGCCTAAATCTCCCCTCTTCCAATTTGTATCCATTACTCCTACATCCCCATGGCACTTTTCAAAAAGAAAGAGGAACAACCAGTGTCCTAGAAGAACCTGGTCCTTCACAGACATTCACAGTGGTCCTTCCTGTTTCCACAAACAAATTGCTATCAGTTCCTGAGAGGACATTGTAAACATCTGCATTATCTGCAGCTGTTTGGAAATTGTCAGAGGTTGCAGGGGATCTCCAACTCAGGAGCCTATGGTGAAAGATGAGTTGGGCCAAAGCAAGGACCTGGGTACTGAAGAGTTCTGAAGTGCACAGAAACAAAGGATACTGGCAAGAGAATGGAAAATTATACTGCTTGAAGAATAATAAAAATCAGTAACAAACATTGACACTAATAAGCTGAATGACTGGCAGTTTGATCAAACACTGCTATAAGAGCGATGAGCAATTCAGGCACATTTGCCAGAATTAATATTAATTTTATGTCAAAGTATCTCCTATCTTATTCTAGCTGCAGTATAAGACAAACGACTAAAACACAGGCATGTAAATGTGAAAATAAATGTGGATTCTCAAGAATCAAAGCTGCTAATAAGGGAGTGTCAAAAGACAATTGGGTGACTGCGCTGAATTCAGACACTTAAGAGAATTTATAGCTTTCTGCAAGAGAAAAATTAATAAAGAGTCTGGAAACATATTCCTTGCAAAACAAATAAATAGAGATGATCTAAGATATGATGCCTCTGCCCAACAGGAAAAATGATAAAAATACAAAAATTAATTGAAATCCAGAAAGATAGCATGCAGGAGGTAACAACTGCAAAGATATTTGAAGAGCTGACAGCTGAGAGAAGAGACAACTACAGAAAGTGGCAGATAATCACAGCTGAAAACTCCAAACTTAGTTTATTTAAATTATCTGCACAGAAAGAGGAATAGAAAGATCAGTGAAGTGAAACTAACAATGGATATGGGCCATAAAACAGAGGAGAGGAGGATCAATCTGCTAATGGTTCTGACCTCCCTTCTTGTGCTAACATGGGCAGGGCAAAATAAAACATTTATACTCAGGCACAGTAAACAGCAAGGGAGCAGATAATTGCCCAGCCCTGCTTTCTCAAGTCATTGATGTATTTTCCTCATGGTTTATCTATGGTTACATAAGAACAGAGGTGTTGATCTACTTAGCTTATGTATTCATTTACAATCAAGGAAATAAAGCATGGTAAATAACAATTACCATCACTATTTTGTTTTAAATCTCGCTACAAAACTCTCAGTGGCCAATAAGCACTCATTTATCTGAGACTTCTTTTTTTCTCCCCTTTGTGAACAGTTCTGCAATTCATCCACTTTGCTCTCCAAAGACAATTTCACTGCAGAGCAGCTAAACAACAAATAATGTCAAAGTTTTCAGCAGCATCACGATATAAGCAGTTTAACTCTATACACATAAATTCACTGACTTCAGTGAGAAAGATAAAACCAAACAAGTATCTACATCTTGACAAAATACAGGAATTAATTATTAAAATATATTTTCAAAACAAGACTGTCAAACTCTGCTTGTAGGAAAGATTTTTAGAATTCTCTGACTGCTGCACTGCATCAAATTTGCTTTGATCTCCTTAAAGAAATGCAAAATAAGATATCACTCAAATCTTTTGCAGTTCTGATCCAAGCAGGAATCTTCTGTCTTCTTGCATTTTTTTTTTCCTCCAGAAGTGTATTTCTGAGTATAGCTGTTCAAAATATGAACTACAATCATCTGTTTAGGCACTTCAAGTGCATTTATATCTTTTGCAAAGGCAACTGCTGTCTTTTTACATTTGTTATGAACAAATTTTTCAGTCTAGCTGCCACACACAAATAAAATTATTTATTCCAAGTTTTTTCAAAGTTTTTATTTCTCGTAAGCTTGAATTAACACTTAATCACAGAATGTCAGGGATTGCAAGGGACCTCAAGATGTCATCTAGTCCCATCCCTCTGCCAGAGCAGGAACACCCAAATAAGGTCTGGATGTCTTCAGAGGAGACCCCACAACCTCTCTGGGCAGCCTGGGTCACTGTTCTCTCACCCTGACCAAGTTTTTTCTCTTATTTCTGTGGAACCTCCTGTGTTCCAGCTTGCACCCATTGCCACTTGTCCTGTCACTGTAAGTCATTGAGAAGAGCCTGGCTCCATCCTCCTGACACTCATGATTTCCATACTTATAAACATGAATGTGCTGTCCACTTCTGCTGTTCACAATCTTTGCTTATCTATGCTTCTTCATTCTACTTAACCCATTCAATTCAGCCACAGATGAGCGAGGACATGGAGATAACCAACACACCACTCAGTACTGATCAAACCTACCCCTCTCCCCCAGCTCCACTCTATCAAAGAGGAGGCCAGTTATCCCAGGTGATCTGTTGATGACATCTGAGTGAGTGTCACAAATGCTATCCCAAGGCATAGAGCACTTTACAGCTTAAAATCAAACAGCTTGCAGGTTAATTGGATACTCCTGGTGACTGTAGAGCCTCAACAAAGCTATGCCTGTGTGAGGCAATGCTTTCAAAGCAAGCAGTCATATTTTGTATTAATTTAGGTAGCCTTGTTCTCCACCTCTTGAAGACAGATACTGAGGGAAATTTCAATCACAAATTTAGCTCCTAGACCAAAGCCAGCTCTACTCAACTTGGAATATCTCCTGCTGAAACTGTTAACAAAGCAAGCCCATGTGTGTATACAATTCCCTTTGAGAGACCGCACAAAACATACACCATGGTAATTCCATTCCCTCCACATTCTAATAATTACAAAACATTAAACTTAACATGTTGCCAATTATATCACTAAATCTCCTGAAATGATAGGCTCTGTCCTCAGCAGGTCCCCTGCTTAGCTTGAGGGTTACACCACAGCAGTACAGCTGTTTGCTCCTGCTTCTGGAAATAAGGCAGCCCTGTTCCCTGTGATCCTGCCTGAGATCAGCATGCCTTTAAATGCTTACATTTGAAAACACAAATCAATATGGGTAGGACACTATAGTGTCAAGGTTGAGGAAGATCTCATCCTATTCCAGAAACAGTCCTTGACACCAGCAGCCTGAATATTTTTCCCTAATTACCATGATAAAGAAAACAGAAGAATAAAAGTAAAAACCCATGAGTGGGAAGGGATTCTAAACAAGAATAATTTATCTTCCCCTTTACCCCCTTGTTTCAAGCTGCAGCATCATAAAAACAGGTTGACAATTAAAAAAAAATCCTGTAAGGCAAAGAAAACACAAGTACCAGTGCCAACCTGGCACCCAGTGGGTCTTCTGCCTTGCCAAAATCTTTCATTGAGCTACTAGCTGAAAGTGTGAGGAGCGTGCTGATGCTGCAGCTGCTGCTGTGTCTGTTATGTCCTATACTGGTGGAGCTTCTCCAAGGATTTCCTCCAGAACAACTAATTTTTGGTTCCAATATAATAAACCACAACTTCAAGTAAGGTCAAAAAAATCCTTCACCATAAGAGAGATGCATGGAATTCCTGTTATACATATCTCACACAAAATAGATATCATTATTATCCTGTTGAACTAATCTTATGGTCCTTCTTTGTAAATGAAACACACTAAAATCCCGTAGTACAGGTCAAAACAATATAATAAATTTAGAATTGTGATCCTTTAAAGGATCCTTGTCAAACTGAAGTTCCATGAAAGGATATTAATTTTTATTAACTACAGCTCATTTTCTGGAAAATATTTCTCTGGCATCTGTCTTTTTTACACATATTATATATGCGTGCATTATTCAGTGTAATGAGTTACACCCCTTTTACCACATGAAACTCCTGATTATGCTGCAGATCAGAGATCAGCTGTGTGAATGGATTCAGAAAGAGATGCCCATTTGGCTGATTTGAATTCAAAAGAAAACATTTTTTTGATCTGAGTTTATTGTGGCGAGAAACTGCTGCTTCCATAAAGTTCAAAGCAAATAACCATTGATAAGAATCTTTGTTGATTAAGAATAGTTTAAAAAACCCAATAATAATTTGCCATTTTAGGCCACAGTTAAAATCAGCAGTTTCAGACAGCACTACTTAAATATTACAGTAGATTTTTTCTTTACAGTAATACTCTTCATAGCTTTTTACAGGCATGACAATAGGTTTCAGTTCATGAACTACCACCACATCCTGAACAGTAATATTCATGTTGTTTCTAGTGTTTTGTGAACAAGACAGGACAAAAAGAAAGACTACTTTATCCTAGTATGATTCCCTACTGTTTATCAATATACTGTCCTGATATCTAGGGCTCAGAGGCTGTTAAATTTGCTGGTGCTAAATTTGCAGAGGTGAGTACAGTGAAGAGAGCATATGCTCCAGCCTTTCAACAGATACTGCAGCTGCTGGTGCAGTGTATCCTGCTGTGCAGCCCTTTAGGAGAAAACAGAAATGTTTCATCTGTGCCCTGATGTTAGAGCTGACACAGGGATAAACAGCAAAGAGCTTGCTCCGCCTCTGTACCTGCTTTAAGAGCAACCCTTATGGGACGTGCATCTCCAAGGTGGCAGAAGGGAATATTGCAGTAATCACACTTTCTTGTGATTTTGCACTCCCACAATTGAGGTATTTCTGTTAAAGATCACATCAGAGTTTTAAATTATAGCGTAAGTCAGAGGGTGTACAACCCAGCTACAAATTCTGTAGAGCAACAGAGAAAAGAACAGAGACAAGGGAGCAGTAGCAGCAGCACAGCCAGGCAGCCAGGTCAAAGACCGTGTCAAGAACCTGAAAAATCATAGAAAGACTCTAAAAAGGCTGTCAGACGTACTCTGCAACAGCAATAAAAACACTGAGACAGTATCAGCAGAGTCTGGTTTGAAGAGAAAGAATGTGAGGCATAGCAGGCCAAAATGACTTGGCATTAAAGGCATGTCTCTGTGGTGGGCAACATCGTCTCAATGCTACAGAAATAGCACAACAGATTCTTCATGGAAAAAGCTCAAATGTCCAGGGATGGGCTTCTTACGCCTTCCTACTCTGCTCCACAGAGGAAATCAGCTTCTCAAGTAATTTTTGCAGGTGCTCAAATAATACATGTCTGAGATACTGTCTCTGAGGTGGATAATGCAAGCTCTTTATTACTTGTCTTAGCAATAACATCAGAAACCTCCCTTCTCCTTAGGCAACTGCTGCTTTAGTCTCAGTCCTCATCATGTAGAATAAGGATTGGAAAGGTTGGAGGCAGACTTCATGAGGAGAAGTAAATCAATGAATAATTACTAGACCACACAGCAGAAGCAGCCAGCAGCACTTCTAAAAGAGTGAGACAGGCAGACATTGCTAATAGGCTGTTGTAATCCGGATGAAGCAATCCAACCCCTCAGCCAGTTTCTTTGGGCTGAGAATAAGATGCTGCATCAATGACTTTGAAGATTAAAATTAAAAAGCAGAAATACACTAGGCAAATAAAAAGTCAAATGTAGTCATTCATTTAAAAACACTCACAAGCCAACATCTGACAAAGGTGAATGCTGCTTGATAGCATCATATCTACTAAAATGCTGAAGTCTGAACCAAATGAAATAAGGAAAGTTTATTGGGATTTCTTTTCCAAATGGTCTTTGTCAATGACAAAACATTTTCCTTAAATGGAAAACCTGTTCAGGTTCCACTGACAGTTCCACTGTCTTAAACCTGGGGATTCTTTAGTGCTTCTTCACCCATCAATCATTTCTGAAGTTATAAAAGAACTCACAAATCCTTTCTTCCACTGTAGATCACAGAACCCTCACCTGTCTATTAAATATGTAATAAGGATATACCTTTGCCAAGAAGTTCATGCTGCTTACGTGACATGAGCCACATTCATTTTACTGCTATACATACAGCAGGACAGGTCTATTTGTAGACCTATTATTAAACCATAGAATCACAGAATGGTTTGGGTTGGAAGGGACATTCAAGATCATCTAGTTCTAACTCCCCTGCCACAGACAGGGACACCTCCCACTACACCAGGTTGCTCAATGCCTCATCCAGCCTGGCCTTAAACACCTCCAGCGACTGAAGGGGCATCCACAGCCTCTCTGGGCAACCTCTTCCAGTGTCTCACCACCCTTACAGTCAGGAATTTCTTTCTTCTCTCCAGCCTAAATCTCCCCTCTTCCAATTTGCATCTGTTACTCCTAGTCCTGCCATCTTGGACCCTGTCCTTGCTGGGTTTGTTCTTCATACTAATCTTTCAGAGTTTGGTGAACAAAAAATTGTGAATTTCTGTCTGTACCCCTAACCTGAAAGTCAGTAGAACAAAATACATCATCCAGAGGCATTAGGACATTGTGTTCTTATTGATCTGTGAACTGCTGGTCTTTTCTAATCAGGACGTCTATCTTACCTTGTTTCTTCCAAACCATTAGTGCAGTCTAAAAGAAATATGTAAGTACAGGGTTTTTTTAATTGCTTTGTATAAATTTAGAATTAGAAGTTCACAGGAGATGTTTCAATCTGATTTGTACCTTGACCATGCTGCTTTTTTCATTATTGTGCAGCCAGCAACCCAGGAAAGACTAGAACTATTAATAATCATTCGATCCCGTGCATGCACAGCATATTCAGCCCAGTAACAATAGCCCAGCTCTGAAAAGAAATGTAATTTACAATATAGTCCTCTAAAGGGCCACGGCATGTTAAATGATTTGCTATTAATAAAGAGAGTGGCAAACAAGAACTGTTCAAAAAAGGTAGAAATTCATGATAACACTAAGTCATACCTTCCCACGTGTCAAAATTGTCACCAGCTACATAAAAGAGCCATTCAGAGCTTCATGGTCACTGCTAATGCTTGCATTTTTCATGTATCTGCTAGTCATTAAGCTAAACATCGGTCTCTAACATTTCGAGAATCTAGATTCTATACAGATACAGACTGAAGGAGCTGGGGTTGTTCAGCCTGGTGAAGGGAAGGCTCGGGGGGACCTCAGAGTAGCTTCTCAATACCTGAAGGGGGCTACAGAAAGGTTGGGGTAGGACTTTTAAATGGGATATGTAATGGAAAGGCTAGGAATAATGGTAAATTGTAGTAATGGTAAAATGGAAGAGGGGAGATTTAGGCTGGATATAAGAATGAAGTTCTTTACTGTGAGGGTGATGTTAGTCCTACTCCTGCTATCCTGTACCCCATTAAAAAGTCCTACCCCAGCCTTTCTGGAGGCCCCCTTCAGGTATTCATAAGCTACTATGATGCTTTTCTTCTCCAGGCTAAACAATCCCAACTCCTTCAGCCTGTCCTTGGAAGGGAGTTGCTCCAGCCTTCTCATCTTCTTCATAGTCCTCCTCTGGATCCACTCCAACAGCTCAATGTCCTTCTTACGTTGAGGGCTCCAGAACTGGACACAGTAACTCCAGGTGGGGTCTCACCAGAGCTGAGTAGAGGGGTAAAATCACCTCCCTTGACCTGCTGGCCACACTTCTCTTGATGCAGCCCAGGATTTGGTTGGCCTTCTGGTCTACAAGCACACACTGCTGACTCATGTTGAGTTTCACATCCATTGTTCCCTTCTGCCATGCCCACAACAATGTTGCTCTTTATTCCTTTTAAATATAGCGCAACACACAAGAATTTCTACACTCAGAAAATTTTACCCGTCTTAGCAAAGTCTCTGCTGTACTTTTTGCCACACGAGTGGTTTCATCAACAAACAAAATTTCCTGGAAGAAGCAAACAATCACATCAGACATTGATCACCTTCAGGCTTGTGACTTTCCTTTGCAAAAATCTAAAATCTCACATCTCACCAAAAAGAAGCATTAGGTGTGGTTAAGAAAAATATTATATTTACAGTAGAAATTCCAAGCAGCCAATAATCATATTAAAGATTGAACTCAAACTTGAGCAGTTCATTATTTTGGTCAATGCTTAGAAATAAATTTAGGAAAAACATTCTCTAAATTAAAAGCAATCAATGACAATTTGATTTACATAATTAATTTTTGCAGAAATAGTGATGTTTCTGAGAATTGAGGCCAAAAATAAATAAAGTAATAGAATTAAAATATCACAGTTTTGATTCTGGGATCTATACAAATTTGTTTACCAACATTTATTATTATTATAGATTTACTATTATAATAATGCCCCAAGTTGCCATCATTCAGTACAAAACCAAGCAAAACCAGAGCTGTTTGTCAGAGACATTTTCTTTTTTGCTTTGAAGTTTGATGGAAGCTAAAGATGCAGAACATGAGTCAAGCACAACTTCCCCTTTGAGCAGAAAGGGACGAGTAATGAGAAGCTCTCATTTGAGATTCGAGTTACATGGAGTTACAAAATACAAAGACATTAAACTTGTGTCCAGCTTTCCAGCTTTTTATTTTCTCCTCGAAAATGTAAACCTTCCTGGGAAAGTGATATCAATGAACAGACTCCACAGGGAACAGATCACTTTGAGCAAGGCAGGCGTGATACTGTGCAAACAAATGACAATAAAAAATAACTTATGCATATGGATTCTTTAACCTTCTGGCCCCATAAAGAGTTGTTCTAACTGCAGGTTTCCTTCCTCACAGAAGCTCAGAGCTGGCCAAGGACATAGTCTGTGAGAAGTTTCTGCCAGTCGAGGCTTTACTTTTTACAGTTAACCATAGGTAATGTTACAAACTTTACAAAGCAGTTGCTCATCAAAAAATGCGAGCATGAGAACCACTACAAGTTTGCTGACAATACGCTTAGTCTATTAAAAATGTCAAAAAAAGAGTTTTCCTAATTTTTTCTTATCAAGACTTTAAGATGAGCTGCCCATCTGCTGTGGTTCCTTATGTCCCAGCCTTTCAACCCCAAATCCTTTGCATTACATCACCAATTGATCATCCAGGCAGCTCCTAAAGAAATTCCATGTGAATAAAAGGTGTATTGAGAGTTCCTTTTCAGCAGAAAATTCTGTAGACTCTATTAATTGGGAGAATATCACACAGTTTCTTAGTCTGCTCATCTGGCTATGAAATAAGCTACCTGGGTTGACCTTTGCTCTGAAGACCAAGGAAGTGACCTATCTCAGAGAACATACAATGAGAATTTTTCAAAATCAGAATTTAGCCTTTAAGAAAAATTGTGCATGGTTGGCATATAATCTCAATTTGAGACAAACATCTTACAGTATGGGTGCTTGGATGTGACTTCGACCAACCTAGTCTAGAGGAAGGTGTCACTGGCCATGGCAGGGGGTTTGGGAGTAGATGATCTTTGACATCCTAAAGTAATGCGACGATTGGTGTAAGAAGGGGCTGACCTCCACGATCAATATGATCTGCCAGAATCCGTTTATTGAGAGCATGAGACAAGCTTATATACATTGATGGCTACTTATCAATGCTACTAACATACTGATTGGTTACAAGTTACATTCTTGCATTAATTTCAGACCCTCCTCTTAGAGTTCTTCTGCCAACACACACAGCTGTACACAAGTTCTTGTTATCTGTTGACTCCCTCAACTTTCCCAGACCATCGAGGACTCTTTCCCAAAACAATGGAAGACACAAGCAAGCTCCAAGACCTTCAGGTGGCTTGATAAGATTTGCCTCAGGCTCTGAGCTGAGCAGTTGTTAACCCTTTATAGCCTGTGCCCATACTGCAACAACATACTTTCCAACTCCAACTACTCTATGTTTCTATGACAGAAGATCAACTTTTTTTCTGAGGAAAAGACTAGCTCTAGAACTGCAAGTATAGCATGCCTTGTTGAAGTTGATGCTTCTGCCTGCAGATGCTGGCCTTCTCCAGGGAAGCCATTGAGTTCAAAAAAAGCATTTCAAGAACTGTTCCCAAATATAGAAAGTATTTTTGTCAGAGAAACAGTATTAATAACCAGACACTAAATACAGTATTTTATGGAAAACAATGTAACCTGATGAAGTGCACCACATAACTGGATGAGAAGTAAATTATAAGACACAATAAGAAGGGAAATTTTGGGCAAATGTGCCAGATCAGTAGGCAATAACAACTGAGGCAAAAAGTATTTCTATTGAGATTAATGGCCATTTATTGAGTGTTGTAGTGGTATATCCAGATACATTAAATCCACCACATCATTAGCATTTAAGCAAATTCCCTCTTGTTTAGTCATTAATTCAAACATATGTTTGTTTTTAAAGAGAATATCATTAGGATATTTTATTTTCACTTCCATTCTTATTCATGAAAAATGTGGCTTCACACTGCACTAAACCAACACGTTATAATTTATATACAATAATTTTCTTACAAGATATTTCAACGACAGCATCAAACTGTGCATAACTCTTTAGAAAGTAATTTTGATATAACTGACTGCCAGCCAAATCCAATTTTGACATTTTTAAGTGAATTTCATGCTAAAGGTAACTATACGGACCTAGTTGATCAAGTTCTCCATTTCTTCCCCAGACAGATACAGTTCTTGATAAGGGCTTGCAAGATTCCATAAATTATTCTTCCTTGATTTTAAATCACGGCAACCTTCAGACCTTTCATTTCCCAGTGCAAGTCCTACAATGACCTAAAATGGCATCAACTTCACAAGTTTACACACAGATAAAGAAAGCAGTTTTTTCCATTTCTTCATTTGGCCACATTGGAATTAGGACAAATTGGGACCAACAGCAAAGCACTAGTTATATGGAAGTAAACCAATTTTTTTTTTCATCACAGGTAATATATATCCTTTTACTCTCCTCTCATAAATCCTGAAATATCTTTATTTAGATGGAGGGAACAACAAATTAAATCCTATTTCATTCTCCTGTGCTTCCCCTGTGGCTCGTTTAATTAAAATTAAAACTAAAAACTGCAAAGAGAATACTGCAAAGACTTGGTGCATACTAGATCAGCCTCTTTATTTATTTTCCTGTTACAGAGCAGTGTTCTATTCTATATTACAGCCACTGAGTTACCTTATTGAGATTTGTAAGATGAGTAAAACATATTATTCAGCTCCTCTTAAGAACACACAACTTTCCTAGAGATTACACAAGCAGAATCTCCCAGAAAGCAGAACTGGATATAAACAGAGGTGAACACACATGTCCTCTGAAACTCAGCAGATAATCCTCTAAATTATCTTGAGAGCCAACACTACACCTACTTTTATTATGATAAATAATTATGTATTGGCAGGGACACCTCCCACTACACCAGGTTGCTCAATGCAGCCTGGCCTTAAACATCTCCTGGGATGAGGGGGCATCCACAACCTCTCTGGGCAACCTCAAAGCAAAGAATTTCTTTCTTATATCTAGCCTAAATCTCCCCTCTTCCACCTTACATTCATTACTCCTAGTCCTGCCATCCTGGATCCTACTAAAAAGTCCTGCCCCAGCCACTCTGTAGCCCCCTCCAGGTATTGATAAGTCCCCCCTGAACCTTCTCTTCTCCAGGCTGAACAACCCCAACTCTTTCAGCCTGTCCTCATACAGATCTCTACACATTTATGAAATGGAACTGATTTAGGCCTTATTTGAACCAGAGCACAAGGAGAACAAGCTCTTATTGCTGTCCACTGCACACCTGGCCTTGTTTCTTAAGGTACCAGCAGGGCATTGTGAAAAGTAAAATTTCTCTGTAACAATTAGAATCAGCTGTGTATTGGCAAGCTGAAAATACCCTCAGGCATAGAACATTTTCTTTAATAAACTTAAACTAATCAACAAATACACTGCATGTATGTAAACAAAACAGTTAAAGGAAAGCATCATTGTAACTGTATCATCACCATAATCTCTACAGTACTAAAAATTATCTAGAAGTGCTCTGTGTATTTCAAACTCGTGGCACCCTGTGGCAAAATCATTCTGATTTTTAAAACAGAAATATTTTTAAATTGATACACTCTCTTTGAAACAATTCAGCTCAGTCTTCCTGGTCTAGTGGGAGGTGTCCCTGTCTATGGCAGGAGGGTTGGAACTAGATCATCTTTAAGGTCCCTTCCAACCCAAACCATTCTATGATTATACAGTTCAGGCAAACTGTAATTCAGGTTTTTTCTCAATC
>VZTY01011069.1:132172-164002 GCA_013400935.1 Turnix velox
AACAGCAAAGCACTAGTTATATGGAAGTAAACCAATTTTTTTTTTCATCACAGGTAATATATATCCTTTTACTCTCCTCTTATAAATCCTGAAATATCTTTATTTAGATGGAGGGAACAACAAATTAAATCCTATTTCATTCTCCTGTGCTTCCCCTGTGGCTCGTTTAATTAAAATTAAAACTAAAAACTGCAAAGAGAATACTGCAAAGACTTGGTGCATACTAGATCAGCCTCTTTATTTATTTTCCTGTTACAGAGCAGTGTTCTATTCTATATTACAGCCACTGAGTTACCTTATTGAGATTTGTAAGATGAGTAAAACATATTATTCAGCTCCTCTTAAGAACACACAACTTTCCTAGAGATTACACAAGCAGAATCTCCCAGAAAGCAGAACTGGATATAAACAGAGGTGAACACACATGTCCTCTGAAACTCAGCAGATAATCCTCTAAATTATCTTGAGAGCCAACACTACACCTACTTTTATTATGATAAATAATTATGTATTGGCAGGGACACCTCCCACTACACCAGGTTGCTCAATGCAGCCTGGCCTTAAACATCTCCTGGGATGAGGGGGCATCCACAACCTCTCTGGGCAACCTCAAAGCAAAGAATTTCTTTCTTATATCTAGCCTAAATCTCCCCTCTTCCACCTTACATTCATTACTCCTAGTCCTGCCATCCTGGATCCTACTAAAAAGTCCTGCCCCAGCCACTCTGTAGCCCCCTCCAGGTATTGATAAGTCCCCCCTGAACCTTCTCTTCTCCAGGCTGAACAACCCCAACTCTTTCAGCCTGTCCTCATACAGATCTCTACACATTTATGAAATGGAACTGATTTAGGCCTTATTTGAACCAGAGCACAAGGAGAACAAGCTCTTATTGCTGTCCACTGCACACCTGGCCTTGTTTCTTAAGGTACCAGCAGGGCATTGTGAAAAGTAAAATTTCTCTGTAACAATTAGAATCAGCTGTGTATTGGCAAGCTGAAAATACCCTCAGGCATAGAACATTTTCTTTAATAAACTTAAACTAATCAACAAATACACTGCATGTATGTAAACAAAACAGTTAAAGGAAAGCATCATTGTAACTGTATCATCACCATAATCTCTACAGTACTAAAAATTATCTAGAAGTGCTCTGTGTATTTCAAACTCGTGGCACCCTGTGGCAAAATCATTCTGATTTTTAAAACAGAAATATTTTTAAATTGATACACTCTCTTTGAAACAATTCAGCTCAGTCTTCCTGGTCTAGTGGGAGGTGTCCCTGTCTATGGCAGGAGGGTTGGAACTAGATCATCTTTAAGGTCCCTTCCAACCCAAACCATTCTATGATTATACAGTTCAGGCAAACTGTAATTCAGGTTTTTTCTCAATCTAGATTAGTAACATCTGCCAACTACTCAAACTCTAAACAACACAGTCATTGCAGGTACGCTGCGAAGTTACTGTATCTTTATCCCATTGGTGTATCCCTCTTTTACTGCAAATACAGAAACTAATGAAAGACAGAAAGGAAGAATTGTAACACAGTCAAAAAGAGGAAAAGTACATTCAAGTGTCTTTTTTAAAAATTTTCTTAGCATTCTCATTAGACTTAGGATGCATGGTCAGACTGGCAATACCAGCAAAGCTTTTTTAATTGCACATTCTATTTGCCCCTTTTCCATGCATTCAACCTGCAGAGAAGAAAGACATTTAAAGATTACCAAGGCAAGTTTGTAATGAAGCAGATACCTCTTTGTCTGTCCTTGTGCCAACAGCAGCAGAAGGGATACTAATTAGAGGGTGAATTATTAGCTTCCCATGGTGCACTGCAGGGGCATTAAAAATGAGTGTAGTTTGTTGCTTTCCTTTTAGATGGTTAGTACTGGTTTAATATATTCTTGTTTCTAGGTGAGCAGCAGGGGACAGTTTTTATGATTATAATTGTTGCATAATTACTGGCCTAAGGTTGCCCATTGTTAAATAAAAATGCTGAGATACTAATGTTTTATTGAACAGTACAAGTAGATAAAATTGTAATATATTTTCCTGAACAATATAAGCTTGTTATCTGGCAGCCTGTTGTCAACTCTAAGCTGTCTTGTGTATAAGGACTCTGATTTTCTGCAAAGACTAAGAATAAAATGCGATTTTAAAAAAACATTAAATATGTTTAACTTTAAAAATGAAAAAGTTATATTTTAATTTATTCCAAGGAGAGGGCCAACATCTGCATACATGACCTAACCTTCTGTCAGATTTTACTTCATGAGGAATGTGAACTGACCTCAGAATTAATACTTGTAGACCTCCTTCTCCTGCAATCAAAGACACAAATGCATTCTAAATTTTCTGCCTACATTTTGCCTTTGCAATAATCCAAAACTGATTAACGATGTAAGAAATCAAAGACAAAAATAACTAAAATTAAAAAAGGAACAAAACTAAGAAACATTCACTCTAAAAGTCACACCAGAAATTTACAGTTAGCTTCTTTGGCTCCCCTTTAGGTAGCAAAAGAGTTGTTAGAAAATGAAGTAAAAAGGTTTTCTTACTTCATCTCAATTTCCTGTTGTAGTCCCTGTATGTCAGTAGGTAACAGGTTACTTTGATGTCCCATGGTTTATCCAGGTGGAGCTCTATCTGCCAAGCCACCTGCTCTATATCAACTCTCCTTTTTGAGAAGGATTCTGAACGCAAAGGATGAGCCTCTGTCACTGGTGCCCACCTAACATTTAAACAAACTTCTTTCTGAATTGTGCAAATTCTAAATATAAGTCTTGAAATCACCATCTTAAAATTTTTAAAAAGTGCTATTTTAACCTCATCTGGTCCTTGCCACAAAGGAGGGGCAAAAGGAAACATGAAAAAAAGCAGCTGTTTTTAATATTTTTTGAAAAATGAACAATTTTCAGCAAATTCCACCAAAAGCCAGTTAGAAATTCTCTCTGCATTGCACTAAAGCACTGCACGGCATTAAAAATTATTCCCAAGCATTGGTTAATGGCAAGACCTCTTAATTTCTCTTGCTTTCTGAAAGGTAAAACAACTAATAGTTAAAACTGAAGAATAATTAGAAGACAGAAGCTAATTAGAGGTCTTTAAAAGTACTAAAGTGTTGTTTCAGTGTTCCTTTTCTTATTGAGCCTGTTCTTTCTAATGGCTTTTTCTTCAGAAAACTTGGGCCTTACTCATAAACTTCTCAAATGAAGAAGAGGGTCAGAGATGTAAGGATGTGGACACACTGTCCTGTTGCTTTAGAAGTCATTCTTCCTCTTCATACCTTCACTCTCTTAAGTAGGATCCCACAGGAGGTTCCACAGAAATACAAGAAAAAACTTTTTCACAGTGAGGGTGACAGAACAGTGGCACAGGCTGCCCAGAGAGGATGTGGAGTTTCCTTCTCTGGAGACATTCAAAACCCATCTGGATGCTTTCCTGTGTGACCTGGTCTGGGTGTTCCTGCTCTGGCAGAGGGACTGGACTGGATGATCTCTGGAGGTCCCTTCCAATCCCTGATATTCTTTGATTCTCTGAAAATCTCCAGTTCCACCAGCTCATTTGAGATAAGCTATGGCTCTGAGGAACATTCTGTAGAACAAGCAAGTGCTTTAAAGCTATTACTGAAGTATCAAATAAATGGAGATAAGCATAGTATTACTTGCAATTTGCTAAAATCAGGGTTAAGATTGACATGTTTGATTCTTTAAATACTATAGGGTCAATGAAGACTATATTGTCCAGTTGCAGCTGGTGGGATACTACACCCAGTAACCACCTTTCCCTAATCAAGTCATCAGTGTCCTTATTTGACTTCTTCCACCTTGATCTAGAAAATACATCAGTCATTTTCTATTTTTGTAATGAAATGCTGATCTATGCAAGCCTATGCTGGCAGCTCTTTACAGCGCTTCCTCTGCAACATTCTGCTGGCTGCCAATCTCAGAAAACCCCTTGGTGTTGTTGAACAATAAGAGATCACTGACCTTTTCTTCCTCTCCAATGAATGAACTATTTAAAAGCCAAGGCCACTGCAGAGATAACAGAAACTAAGGAACTGATGGCAGGTGTCACCAGTGGAGTATTCCACTATGGCGATTAGAATTACAGGCACATTTATATCATACAGGTATTTCAAAGGCAAGAAATGGATGTGTGGGTTTGTAAACTTCATCTAAGACAGAAACTTGGTATTTCTGTCTAGTCTAAATTTGCTCTTCTGATGTGAAAACTTAATTATGAGAAAATCTCGTCATTACAACCTTCGTGCAATGTATTGTTGCTACAGAATATATTTTAAATCATTTTTCATTAAGTGTTGGAGGAAATCTACAGTTTATTACATTTTATGAATTCAGCATCCATATTAAGAAATTATTTACATTTTTCTTCCTACTTGTACCAATCTCATTTGTTTTTTCTGGCTTAAAGGTTTCTTGTTGCCTTTTTGGTGTCATTAACCTCATGGCAAAATCTAAAAATCTTCATTGATTGTATGTAGTCCCATGGAACTTTCCCTAAACAAAACCACAGAAAAAATCCATTGGCTTAGGTCCATAACCTCTTGTATCAAAGCATAAAAATTCACTAATCAATTAAGCGAATGCATTCATCTTAATCATCTCTTCAGACTCCATTTCAATAAAAAGAGTCAGAAATTAAACATTCCTGGAATACAATTATTCATTTTAATTTCAAGTTTTCAGCTTTAGAAGTGGAAAAAAAAATATTAAAACTCTATGAACATTATTTATAGGTTTGGAAACTAATTGCACAACAGCTAATTTGAGTGGGGATTGTAAAGCTGCACAAAAAGACAAAGTAATCTTCTCTCAAGTTCATCTGCAAAGGACTCAGCATCTTTGATTTCTTTGAATTGATGGGACTCACCCTGTCCCTGCAACTGAGGTGTTGCTCATCCTAAGTGTCTCTGCTGGACAGGCAGACACATCAGAGGACAGTTCTGACGTGAATCAGTTTAAGATTTTGTAACTCCCATCCCAAAACCAAAGATGCTAAAAAAACCCTATTATTCTTTGCCCTAATTTGCATCACAAGTCAGTCTGTCCTGTTCACCCATTTAAGTTACTTATAAAGGTACATAAAAATATCAAGAAAATTCATAGGTATCCAGGGTTTTAAACAATGGCCCAAGAGAGGCACATAACTGCTGCTGCCTGTCATTGTGAGCTCGTAGTCAAACCAGTGGGGCTTTGTCCCTGTCTCTACCACTAGTCAGACAGAAATTCAGCTGCAAGTTCTTAGTACTGTAGCAGGGCTCATCCACTTAGATTCAGCTGAGGGACATGAACCAACTTGCCAAAATGAATACTGAAAATCTTAAGGTTTAGCAATTAAAGTAAAATCCATTTAAATTTGTTTTGTTTCTTAATTTCCATTAAAACTCATTTTTAAAATGTTTAGAGCAAATACAGTGTTTTTTCTAGAAACACTGAGGTAATATTCCCAATTTAAATGCTTTTATTCACTGGAACTTACAAATATTTCTTGTAATAGTACAGCAATCAGCATGAGAAAATCTCCAGTGTTTTGCATTCATACAGAGAATAAGTATTTGCATGCATAGGCTGCTTTTTGTAAAAATAATAAAAACTCCATTTGTGATCATGAATTCTGTGAAAGAAAAGACCAATCTTTGTCTCAGCAAGACCAAATAGGATTGAGCAGCACCTTAAAGGTCTCATTGTGTAAGCCTGACTGGATTTGCTTTCATCATATTATTTAAAAGAGAAGGGATTGCCCAAAGCAAGGGTAATCAAGACCTAAAGAGTGACTGCTTAAGCAAAATGACAGATGAATACAGCCACTGTAAAAAAAGAGAACATAGCACTAAGGAAAAGTCTATTTAAAACAGGAAAGCAAAGAAAATACCGTCAAATGCTTTCTTTTTACAATGCTGTCATAACTAGAGATCTCTTGGCTGAAATATGAGTGTCCATTAACCTGAAGTCTGAGACAGTGAGAAGGAGAATTAAATATTAGTATTAGGAGAAGTGATTCCATTCATTGACCTGGATTTATCTTGTTCTCACCATCTCTGCTAAAAGCTACTGTATGGTCAAGATGCCAAGCACATTAGATAAAGAGCTTGAACATCTTTCTCAGATATGCATATGGTGGAATTTTTTCCAAGAAAAATGTAGCAACTACATAATGATTTATAGGTGCTTTGAGTGATAGCAATGATATTCTTTTAAAAAGTGGAATGTAAACTAAGTTGGGACAATACTTGTTCTGTACTGTACCTTATTTCTCACTCATCCATGGGCTGCAGTTGCTTCAGGGGCATCCATGCTAAACCAGAGAGTAACAACTCCTCTGATCATTTTGTTTCTTCTGTTCCCTCTTTCTCTCTGTTCTACCATTCTTTGTTAAATATGCTTTCACAGGGGCACCACAAACTACTCTGAATGGCTTGGCTTTGCCAACCTGGCTGGAAACAGCTGTGTCTGAGACAGAGCAGTCCCTCCACTCTTTCCACAGAGGCCACCCCTGCAGTCACCTCTGCTACTAGAACCTTGTCATTTACACCCAAAACAGAAGTTTACAACTACCAGCCTGCTACTGGTCTGTAAAGATACAGAGAAAATGAAGACTTATCAGGAGGCTGTTCACTTTACAAAAAGAGACAACACTTTTGATAAATCAAAAGGGGATCTCTTAACCCCTTTTTTATGAGTAGCAAAAAAAAAAAAAAAAGGCAGTGAAACTTTAAGTGTTTTCCTCCAATTGATGCCACTAATATCCATCCAGGTGTGCTTTTTTTCACAACTTGGAATTGT
This sequence comes from Turnix velox, assembly GCA_013400935.1. Classification (NCBI taxonomy): domain Eukaryota; kingdom Metazoa; phylum Chordata; class Aves; order Charadriiformes; family Turnicidae; genus Turnix; species Turnix velox. The sequence continues at coordinate 138,974 of VZTY01011069.1, forward strand.
ACAAAAATGGGAGAGAAGAGAAAGAATACCAAATATTCCTGAGGTTAATTTCATCAATATAAAAAGGCTAACACTGTATCATTCATAAGCTCCTTTTGTTCTTCCCTGTTTATTAAATCAATGGAGTTGTAACTCCATTTAAAGATGATACTTAAATGTGTATAACTGTGTCAAGGAAAGAAAGACTTCGGAGAGTTCCCTGAAAACACCCTTTGATATAAATGGACTTCTTAAAACCAGTTGGGTGTATAAGACTGTTAGTCTTCCTTATTTTCCTTTTTTCTCTGGAACTCATGGATTAGTAATGATGGCATTTTCACCAAGCAGCAATGACATGCTAAATTAGTCGATATCCTTTTGGCAATTTAATAACAAGCATTAACTATTAAACTTTAAAGCCAAACAATATCATTGATACAAAACTAATTTTTCAAAGGAAGATAATTAGAACAATAATAAAGAATATTTAATGCTGAATATTTAAATAAAATGGATGCAAAGCTAAACACGTGAAACATGACAGATGAAGAAAGCAAAAAGACATACAATTTACCAAAGTATAAAATACAAACTGCTCATTCCTATTTATCACTACAACAGGGAAATGTCAAGGAGTTTTAATGCTTAATGAGCCTATCAAGCTTAGAATGCACCAGTTGCAACATTTTAGCTAATTGGTGACAACATTTTTGTCTTCAAAGTCCATCCTCTATGGCCCCTTCTTCTTCTTCTCCCCCTCTAAAATGGCAGAGCAAAAACTCTGAACATCTTGTCTGGTCTAAATTACACCTTTTACAGGGCATGGAGTAGTTAGTGGGTTATTTTCGAAGGCCATTCAGATAATATTTCAGAAAGGATATTTTTGCTTTTGGCATGGCTGACATTTGTTTTGATAGATAACAACATAGTTAATATAAGCAATGGTGGAACAATAATCAGTTCAGCTTCGAGAAGATTTTGCTTCACCTTTTACATAACCTCACATTAAACAAAAAATCCTTGCTAAGCAATCCATATCAGACATATAGTATTGATATCAGATTTATTGTGCAGAAAAATAAATTACTGCCATTATATTAACCAATATTCTTAGAGATCTTTCAGTGTAAAGTCTACTCTTGGGAGCATGAGGGAGAATAAAGCCAGAAGTTATTTGATAAGACCATGTCTGTAGCTTTGGTACACGTACCCCACATGACCTTGTGTTAGAAACAAGAACATAGAGGTACAGGGACATAAAGGTTTTTTTCCCATTGTGGCCCCAGAATGAGTGTTTGCCATAGAATATATAACCTTAAATTTGCCAGTATGATTTGCCAAGCAGTAGCTAATACAGGTTGATGCACTGAGATATCCAGAAAAGTCATGTAAAACAAACATATAAATGTCAGAGATGTACACAATGAATTTGAAGATATTTGATCCAAAGAAGAATTTAGCCAGAAAAAGAAGGATGTGAGCCTAAGTGCTAGTAAGAGAAACCACAGGCACATCTTTCTAAACCATAAGGTTTTTAAGATCAAGAAATCAAGACATCAAATCGGTGTTCAAATCTTGAATCTCCAAGATTAGGGTTAGTTATTGTTTTTCTGGCTCTATTTTTTTTTCTGAAACATATTAAATAGCTGCTCTAGAACTCATGGATCAAGACATGTAAATTTGAGTTTCTTTAAAACAAATTAAATTATTTCAATAGTTATTTAAAAACAAGCTCAGAGAAAAATCTAATGAACTGACAGTTCTGAGATAACCTAACAGGGTTGTAAAATCAGTTTTCTTACCTAAAGTTACATTGCTTAAGAAAAATAAAAACAAGAAGTTGAGAAAACCCCTGTCCTTGCATAAACCATGCATTGAATTCTCTGCAGAGACAAAGTTCTTGCACCAAACAAGAATCTTAATGCAAGAAGGGGCTGACATTCATGATCAATGTGATCAGCCAGAATCCGTTTATTGAGAGCATCAGACAAGCTTATATACAGCTATGGTTAACCATGCCCACCACTCACTCCCATTGGTCACATGTTACATCCATCAATGTAGAACCCGCCCCTTGCGGTTTCTCTCTTTCCTCTTCCCGTTACAGTCGACCACGAGTTCCTTGTTCAGCAGTTCTTCGGCACCTCCCCCAGGCCGCCACATGGCTGGGCTCCAACCTGGCGAGGTCTGCCTCAGGCCTCCATCGCTGTCTTTGTCTTGCTCTGAGAACTTGATGGCTGTCGTTAACTCCCTAGCCTGTGCCCATCCTCCAACAGAATCTGGTTTTGGTTCCATCAGTTTTCTTTGAATTATCTTCCTGGCACTAGATGTATCAAATGGCAATGCTTATTTTGACTGGAGAGTATCAGTTCAGCACAAACTTAAATTCATATAGCAGGGAACACTGAACTCCACCATTTAAATAATGCTGCTCTGTTAAATCCCAGTAAATAATGTTTTATTTAGTATTAGACATCAAAGACTGAAAACATCCAAAAAAAAAAGCACCATGCTGAGTGACTGATATGTATTACCATTGTTAAGAGGCTGCTGACACCAGCTGGCCTCATGCTTCATCCAACTTGCCCATTAAACCTGCCTCACTGCCCTAAATGAGTCCATGTAGCAGAGTCTATGGCAAAAACTTGGAATGCTGTCAAGGCACACAGTCCTAACTATTCAGTATAGTCTGCATAACTGTAGCAGCAGGGAGACAAAAGATTATCACTGAACAACTAAAAGGTACAGAGCTTTATTGAGTAACATTAGCACTTGAATCTTACATGATAACAGTGTCTTTTAGAACATCCTGTTGCAGAATGACACGTGTTAGAAAAAATTAAAAATAAATAGGAGAGGTAAAGGGGCAGGTGGGAAACAAACCAGCAAAATATGTGCAGTTGATTAAGTGGCTGAAATCACCACTTCTGTGTTATGCATTGATTCTCACACTTCTTTTATTTATTTGATTGATGACAATGGCACTTCATGTCAGCTCAAGCCACAATAATATTTTACAGCCATGTTTGTGAGAGCTGAACTAAATGAGGACAATTGGATCAGAAGGCCTCCAGTCACATTTCTTTGATTTAGTGAAGCAGGAGCCTATCTGTATTGTGCTGTTGCTAAAACCATAAGTAATTAAAGCTGAGTCCTTAAATCTTCAAAGTTCATCAAACAACATGCCCAACATGTTTGTCTATTGCTAGGGATGTGCTAAATCTTGAAGTCAACCAACCCAGCAAAAGCTCTGCTCCAAAGATTTGAAGAACCACACCACATATTTCTCAGCAAGAATAATTTTAGAGGCAAAATATGCCAATTCTCTTTAAAATACTATTTAGCAAACAGCTCACAAACTGTTTAAGAAATGCAGAAAAAACATGAGCATTGGTTATACTTCCCAGGCAAATCTATGAAAATGAACCCTAAGGTTCTTCTACTTAGAACCATCTGTTGCTTTCAGTAGCTGTTGTTTTAGTGAAACGTAGGTGTAAAGATCTGAGTTCTCCTTAGAGCTTGTTGAGGGACTCCAGTTTAATTAAAAAAAACAAAAACAAAAAAAAAAAAAAAAACCACCCAAACANTACTTAGAACCATCTGTTGCTTTCAGTAGCTGTTGTTTTAGTGAAACGTAGGTGTAAAGATCTGAGTTCTCCTTAGAGCTTGTTGAGGGACTCCAGTTTAATTAAAAAAAACAAAAACAAAAACAAAAAAAAAAAACCCACCCAAACATAACAATAGCAGAAAGCTACTGAGCTGTTGGAGCAGGTCCAGAGGAGGGCCATAAAGATGATCAGAGGGCTGGAGCACCTCCCCTATGAGGACAGGCTGAAAGAGTTTGAGTTGTTCAGTCTGAAGAGAAGGCTTATGGGGGACCTCATAGTAACTTCTCAATACTTGGAGGGGGCTACAGAAAGGCTGGGGCAGGACTTTTTAATAGGGTCCAGGATGGCAGGACTAATGGATGCAAATTGGAAGAGGTCAGATTTTGGTGGGATATAAGAAGGAAGCTCTTTACTCTGAGTGAGGTGATGAGACACTTTGCCCAGGTTGGGCCAGGTTGCCCAGAGAGGATGTGGATGCCCCCTCAACCCCTGGAGGTGTTTAAGGGCAGGCTGGATGAGGCACTGAGCAGCCTGATGTAGTGGGAGGTGTCCCTGCTATAGCATGGTGGTTGGAACTTGTTGATCTCTGGGATCCCTTCCAACCCAAACCATTCTATGATTCTATCTTGTTTATGCTAATAGTTTAAACCCAGACTTATATTAGAAAATCCGCAACAGAGTGTAGGTGCAGTGTGCCCACAAGCACACCACAATGGTCTTTTCTCCCAACAATTACAATTACTACATAACAGTCCAAGAATTACTGTTCCTTCAAACAAATTTTTCTTATCTATTTAAGGGCATGTACTATAGACACTACAAAAAAAGTCAGCACTGCAGGTTTATTTGTAACATTTCCTTCTACCTTTCATGACAGGACAACACAGACCAAAGAGAAGTCAGAGAGGCTGCCCTGGTGCACTGCTGGAGCAGTGGAGCTCTGCTCTCTACAAGCTAAGTACTTCAGGAGCAAAATTATTTTGTCAAACTCAGCTGTGCTAGAAGAGAAATTTTATTTTAATCAACTCACTAATACACTCACTGCTTAAAACATTTAATTGGATTAACTTGAATTCAACTGTCCTAAATAGCTAAGATATAATTAACTATATATCTAACAGCTTGGAACAATAAAAACAACCTTTATTGACCACGTTTGTTAACCACTGTTTTTTCACCATACCCAAGTTAGTAAAAAGGCAATTTAATCCCAGCTGGTACATACAGGAGATAGAATGAGGCAGTCAGATAATGAGAGCACTGAGTTGTAGTTAACATTCATTAATTCATACGAAGAAACAAAAAGAAGTGCTTTTTTTGCCAGCAGTAGATTCTTTTGATGAGTAACAGACTGTGGAATTTTAATTTTCAGGACACCACACACATATCTTTCAGGACAAGGACTCTCCAGCAGAGCATCCTGATCTGTTAGAAGTGATTTTTTTTTTATCCTGATGACCAAAAGCCTCCTCAGTGTAAATGACCCCCAACATGTTCATTCTGTGATACATCAAGGTCAGCTCTGTAATGTGAAGCATCTTTCTTATCACAAACTGAAAACATTCAAGGTTTCTCTCTCCCTTTCAGGGTAGTTGTGATGCTGATTCCCATTCCATTCTCTTCACACAATAAGTGTAAGAAACATATATTTTCATATACGTGTTGTCAGGCTTATTTCTGTAAAACAACAGAAGGCAGAATTTAACAACCTGTCAGAGACTAAATCCCTAAAATTTCCAAATATTAACTGAGGATGAAGAAACAATGGAAAGCTGATCTCAGACTGAGTATTTAGTTGGTGGATCTGGTGGTTACACAGAATATCTAGACACCACATTCTAGAAGGAATGACTTATCCAGGCATGGATTTAAATAATGAAGATGCAAATTTTGTTTCATGTTCCAGAGGACTATGTCCCAGTTAGAAGTCACTGTGGATAATTATGAGAAGAAGTGGGTTCCCTGTGCTGGTGCTGCCCTAGCCCGGAATGCAAATACACACAGAAACTGAGAGAGATGTAGACCGTGGTCACTAAAGCCAGCAAATCCTATCTTTTAGCTCCTGTGCTTATAGTGCCCTGGATTGTTAGATATAGCTGGTAGAAATTCAGGATGAAGCTCTGCAAAGCATTTCTCGGCAGAGAGAGTCCATATTGTCCCTGCTTTTCTCTATCTGCAAAATAGTTTTCATTGTGATACAGCAAAGAGTCCTTCATACTATGAGTGCTGTCTTGGCAGATAAATAAAAATGTAGGTATTCCAGAGATCTAAAAAAATAATTCTTATCATAATTTCAGGGCAATAGCTCATACTGACCCTTCTAGAAACTATGTGGTTCTCTGTCTGCGGGCTACAATTAAAATTAAAAAAAATCAAAAAAACCATTATTAAAGGCAAAATGTGGATTAGAATGAGAGATTTAGAAATCTAGTAGAAATGCAATGAGCAATTCAATTATGGGTTTAACCTAATCAGTTATTAATAAGCTATGACCTACTGAAGTGCTGTGGAACACCTCAAGATCATACTGTTATGACTGTTATCACTTCTTTTTGATTTAGGTTTAATCTTAGTGCTTACTGTTCAGGTTTCATGAATAAGAGAGAAGTCATACCAAGCACAAATTTAGGGATTTTTTATAGTAGGTGTCATTCATAATCTTTTAACAGATAGCAATCACTTTTACTTGTTACTCGGAAGCTAGCAGTTTAAAAACATATTTTCGGTGTTTAAAATTAAAGTTTGATAGTTGCAATAACGAGCGAGACACCACTCTGGTGGTTTTGTCATACTAATACCTTGTCTGCTGACTCACATAAGTTTAATACTCTGGGAAAAATTAGTACTATAAGATATTCTGCTTTATCTGGTAAAAAGGTGGGAAGTGGATTGGAGAAAGAGGCTTAGCATGACCAAGAACCACTTGGACTTCCCAGTTTATGTTAGTCTTTGCTATTCTCTCTTAACCAGTGTCCTGGTTTGAGGTGGAATGGGGTGGATTTTCTGGTTTGTGTTTGTACTAATACTTTTACTTGTTATTATTGTGTGTAAGATTGTTTACCGTTGTATAATGTTTAAAGAAACATGGGGGAATTGGTGGAGGATGGGCACAGGCTAGGGAGTTAACGACAGCCATCAAGTTCTCAGAGCAAGACAAAGACAGCGATGGAGGCCTGAGGCAGACCTCGCCAGGTTGGAGCCCAGCCGCATGGCGGCCTGGGGGAGGTGCCGAAGAACTAGTGAACAAGGAACTCGTGGTCGACTGTAACGGGAAGAGGAAAGAGAGAAACCGCAAGGGGAGGGTTCTACATTGATGGATGTAACATGTGACCAATGGGAGTATTCCATCCCATCTGCCCCATGCTCAGTATAAAAGCTGAGGGATCGAAGGGTTAGGCCCTCTCTTCCCTCCTCGGCCCTTCCCTCCACGGCCCTGCGCTCTTCAGACCCTTCTCTCCTCGGCCTGCTCACGTGGGGACATGATCATCATCCCGGGAGCTGGATTCGGTCTTGTATACCTTTTTGACTTTTCCTTTTGATTTTGTCTATTGTTTCATTATCTATTAAAGTAGTTTGGAATTCTTCTGAACTCATAGATCTCCTCCTTCCTTCCTCTCCTCTCTTCAGAGAGAGGAGGGAGGGCCATCTGTCTCTGGGGGGTTAATTTTGGCCCAAAACCAGGACAACCAGTTGCTTACAGAACTTCATTTTTTCAAAGGCAGAACACGAGCCTTGCTCAGCAGCAAGGGCAACCATTTTTCTTTCAGGCATGGTTGGCATGCAGCATCAGCATGATGCAGGTACAGAACCTGCTCTTCTGCATGATACAAACATTTCTTGCTCCTATTCTGCTGCGTGGGTGGAATTTTTCAGTTAACCTAATTTCAGATAAAGACCACGCTTCAGCCACTAATGGCCTGCTAATAGATGAAAATAGTGTCTTATATCAAACCCTATACAATTATTCTAAGGGATATTTTATCATGGTGTTTCTTTTTAGAAGAATAGATGCAAAAAAATATCCCACAAGATATTTTCACACAATATTCAATTTTTAATTGAAAAAACACCATTTCAAAAATAAAAGCAACTTAAATACACTATAGGCTTATTCTAGGAACTCAAAAACAATGACAAAATGACTCAACAGCTGGCTAGCACACATCCTGCAAGTCCTTGTTAGATCACAATGCTTGATGGATTTCTACTAATTTTTGATACAGTATTGCTATACTGTATCATCAAGCTCAAATCTTTGTCTTGGTAAATACAAAATCACAATAAAACAGGCTGCTGCCCCAACAAATTTACATCAGTAATACATTACAGGGGTATATGCTTGATTACCTGAAATGCACAGGAAAACTTAAACTGAAACAGTCTTTATAGAGGAAAAATTCATCTGGATCCAAATCACATATAGCTGTCAGAAGCTGAGAATAGAACCCAAAAGTAGTTTTCATGGAAGGCTGGTAAAAGAAGTGCTGTGAATGTCATGTGAAAGTGAGCCTAGATTTAGTCGATGTAACTATCAGAGAGCTCCAACAATTGAGCAGCAGAAATGTTTGCCTGAAACACTCCTGCTGAGCATCTTGATCACCTTATTTTTGCCCAAATTGACAGAAGCAAAGAAAGAAAAAGAGCAGATATTTTTGAGCTAGGATACTCAGTACCAGCCATCCCTGTGAGGAACTCAGATGAACTCTGTCTACTTTATTGTTACATATAAAAAGGGAGAGTTTATATGGTGTGTGGATGGGATTGGTGGAGCAGGCTGGGAAAGGTTTCTGCTTATCATAGCTCATACAATAATGCAAGAAGAGATGGAAGCTTTATCTATTTGATTATTTAATGTAAATTAATTCTCTTACTTGTCAGAATTACATCAAAACCCCAGTGGAAAGAACAGACTATTCTTTAAAAAAGTAAACAAGCAAGCAAGACAGCTTTGATTTGAAATGAAAACAAACAGATATGAAAGGATAGGCTTTCATTATTTTGGAGACCTTGGCATTCTTGCAGAGATATTCCTGAATTAATCACTGAAAAACTTACAGTGAAATAGAGCAAGCATTCTACAATGCCAGTATTCTCTAAAGAGTGCCGCGAATGGTTATGAAAGTCCTTTAGACTCCTTGCAAAGAGAATGAAATGTGTGACATTAAAGTCCCTGTAATTGTGAGTGGATACTACCAGTATGTCACCATCTACTAACAGTACTAAAATCTATTAAACAAAACTACTATACATATAGTAATCAGCAGGAATTTTGGAATGCCATGCAGCTTTTAAATTATTAGCACTAATTAGCCAATTCAAGAAAGGATCAGGAAACACATTAGAAGTGAAGACAAGTCTACCTGCATTGCTGTGTCAAAATTACATTTCCAAACAACCAATTAGTAAAGACGATCTTTCAGCCCAATAAGCCATATGTAAAGTGGGAAGGCTTCATTATAGTGGCTCCCTAATTAAAATGTAAAGGCTGCTGATCATTGCATAATTAAACAACATGTCATGTGGTTTCATCTGGCAATTGCAAGCAGCTAGACCTAAAATCATTAATGACTAAGACGTCGGCTAAATGAGTCCAGAGACTGTAGAACTACATTCTGTCAGAATGGAGAGCATCCTATGGTCATTATGGAGATAATACTCTCCAAAGGGACTGTTATGTACAAAACGCTGAAGTTCTTTTTTTCAAAATGACTTTGACTTTTTTATATCCAGTTTTCTTGCTAATTAGCCTAAAAGAAAAAGGCTAGCTACTGGAATCTAAATATGAAGCTGCAAAACCAAAGATATTCCCTGTGGATATTCATAAAGTTTTTCATAAGTTAAGGCTCTGCTATTGAGAAATTATGGCATGCTTGAGGATCCCTTATGTAGCTTTTTACTTTACAGAAAGCCTGAGGAGCAAAACCATTCTCAACAATAGTTCTCTGTGTTCCCTGTACCACAGACAATCCATTCAGCCTTCACTGATACCTTCAGAAAATGCCAAGAACCCAACAGTGAATTTTTAGTACTGTGAACTAACATACTGCTGAATTTTGGGAGAGGCAGTTTTTTTGAAAAATAATAATGTTAGTCACAATAAGAGCATATTTTTTTAAAATATACACACCTCTCCACCTATTCTGTCAGAGTTTTAAAGTGTAGTAAACTAAAGTAAGATGAGTTCAAGTTCTTTTGAAAAGCAGAGCAGAGAGGATCTTTTAAAAGCAGACAGAAATAGCATCTGTCCCACATCTCAATCACCACTCACTCCTCTTCTGCTCTTCTCACATCTCCCATGTATATCCCTCACAAACCTTCATTGATATAGGGAATTCAGATGCCTTCTTTTGATGCCTTTCATGCTGAAACAAAATTCAATTAGCAGTTTTGCCATTTGGAATTAAATAACACTGGATCTAATTGAACTTGAAAGAAAATAGCTCGACAAAAAAATTGAGTTCTTAGAGTCTGACAGATTTGCAGGTAATAAATAAATTAATTTAGGTGAGAAAGAATTACAAAAACGTAGCAACAATAATTAACTGAAAATAGTAAGTGGATAATGACCTGAAACTAAGGGTGAATGGGATAAATGCAGTGGATTTTACTACTCAATTCACAATCCCTATTTCAAGTTATCAGCCTCTCATCAAGGCTCAGTGAATGAGACTTCCACTTGAATTTTGCTTTTATTTCTTTCTGTTATATTTACTGTGTTTTTCTTATTCCAAAGCATAACAGAGACTAGTCACAAAGTAAACCACCAAGATGAACATTAGAAGTGAGGAAACTTATGAGAAAAAAAAAAAAAACCTTCAGAAACTTCGTAGTGGGAAACCACTGTGTTATTTGCAGCATTTTTCCTGCTCTCTCTCTAGCAATTCTGCTGACTTATACAGATGTGAGACTGATTCATCTAAAATAATTCATCTTCAACCAGTGTAAGATATGTCAGAAAGACAAGAAAATGGCCAAATGCTTCCTAGTGACTACCAAGCTTGTACTTCATACAAGCTATTTGACTTAAAAATGCAAATGAGAATTATTTCCATCTTGATTAGGATTATACATTCATAGATATTGGTGCAGTTGTTTTTGATGGAAGGCACCTTTAAAGAACATCCAGTCCAACACCCCTGTATTAAGCAGGGACATTTTGCACTAGATCAGGTTGCTTAGACTCCTGTTCAGCCTGACATTGAATGTTTTCAGGGATGAGGCACCTACCACCTCTGGGCAACCTGGGCCAGCGTTTCACCACTGTCATTGTGAAATATTTCTTTCTTACAACTAGTCTGAATATTCTCTTTTAGTTTAAAACCATTACCCCTGACAAAAAGTCTGTCTCCATCTTTCTTTTAGGCCCCCTGTAAGTACTGGGGGTAGATTTAGACTTGACATAAGAAAGAAATTCTTTACAGTGAGGGTGGTGAAACACAGGAACAGGTTGCCCAGAGAGGTTGTGGACACCCCTTCTCTGGAGGCGTTTAAGACCAGGCTGGACAAGGCACTGAACAGCCTGATCTAGTGGGAGGTGTCCCTGCCTTTGGCAGGGGGTTGGAACTTGATGATCTTTAAGGTCCCTTCCAACCCGAACTATTCTATGATTCTATGATACTGGAAGGCCACAACAAGGTATCCTTGCAGCCTTCTCCAGGATAAACAACACCAAGTCTCTCAGTCTGTCCTCCCAGCAGAGGTGCTCCAGCCCTCTGATAGATTTTGTGGCCACTTCTCAAGAAATCACCCTCAGTATTTCTTCTGTTGTCTCTACTATAAGCAAAAGTTTTGCTCTAGCTGATACAGAGCTCTCCTATTTGAGCTTGCTAGTGAACAGCTTATTAGCTGCAGATATTTTCTGTGGTAAAAACACAACTCAGAAAATTATTATATTAGGAAATCCATCTGTTTGCTCATTCAGCCTCTTCTTAACTTTAACTTTGTCCCTTTGTGTCTAACAGCTTTACTCCTTACAAAGACTAGGAGACCCTTTACAGTAACCCAGTTAAATTATGCTCCAACTGAAAAAAGTACCACAAGACTTTGAAATACTTTGTTAATTGCATAAAGTTTACGTACAATCAAATCTGCCTCTTCAGAAAGAGGAAGTTCATGCAAAAAGGTTTTATTTGATTTCTCTGTAGTGTGAAACAATTACTTTCCTGTGGATAAGATATAAAAGGATGACATATCCTCTTTATTTCCACAGAAGATGGAACTCAATAAAAGGATATATTCATAGTTAGTTCAAAGAGAATATGCTTACAGTGAAGTTGCCCAACTATTAATGTTCACCTACAAAATAGCTAGTGAATGCTCATAAAATCTCAATTGTATTACATTTTAAAATAAAAAACCATGCCCCTTCATGAGAAGCTAATAGTATATGGTTTGAGTAAACTACACACCTAAGAACTCCAACAGCAAAGTTTTTAAAGGGCAAACCACTGCTGGCTTGTTTAGTAAGGAAGAGAATGGTTGGCAAATAGGAAGATTAACTCCACCATGAGGTTTACAAAGTATTCAGGATGCCAGTCACTCTGTTTCCCATAAGAAGACATATCCTGTATTTAAATTACTCTTTCACATACATTTTACATGTGAAGTATCAAATGAGATTTTTATAGCTGTATTAAGATCTTAATTTTAGAAATTCAAAGTTATAAAATAAGGTTGATATCCTCTATAGAACACATGCATCATTCATGCATCCATCTTGGCACAAGGGGGAAAAACCAGAAAGTTATCCTTAGCCAAGAGAAGATATATCTATTGCAACAAGTACTGGGTATCATTTCTGATTAATAAATTTCCAAAGGATAGAAAAAGTAGGAAATGAGGCAGGAAGAGAAAGGGATAGAGAGAGAGGGAAGAATGACAGAGTTTAAGGAGAGAGAGAGCGAGAGGGAGACAAACTGTGAGTGGTTCCACAGCAATTGCTGTGATTCCAGGTAACAAATAACTGGTCAGTGAGTTAAACAAACCATCAGATGTGCTTACTGGGTAAGAAAGATATCCTATGTGCACTCTCAGAGCATGGCTACAATCTGACTCTTAAAAGTCTGACTCAGTTTTGGAATTTTTTAGGTCATTCCCAGAATCAACCAAGACAGCAGTCATTATTTAATATGGAATTATATTCTAGAGCAGTGAAATAAATTTGCATTTTATTTTAAATATTAGAGTATGATCAGACATGCTTTTTCTTCTTTATTAACACTTTTTTCCACCACAATTTACACTGAATTCTTCTTCTGCTAGAAACAATCTGAATGTTGGCAACATTTCAATAAAACCCTGGCAGACAAGCCTGTCTTTTCCTAGTTCCATGCAACTACTCTCAGTTTTGAATCCATCAATCATGCTACAGCTAATTAATGTTACCCTACAATATACATAAGCCTATGGTGAACAGACAGATATGTGTCTTTTCTATATAATGTATGATTAGCTGTAAACCATATGATTTGGCATGGTTATTAAATGTAATTGTATAAAGTTTTCCTTCTTTTCCAGGTAGATATATATACAGTGCATACCTGACTTTGAAAGCAAATGAGTGCTATATGTCACCAAATAAATTTCATTATACAAATACACACCTTTTCTCATTCTCATTAAAAATGTAGCAGGCCAATTCTGTTAACGAACTTCTATACAGAAAGGCAGCAGCCCATCTTTTCCTAACTATGCTGAGAGTAGTGAATTACACTATTAATAGGGTGGTGAGACTTGACTTGACACATAAAATCACTAAGCTGGCTTGGAAGGAGTTCTTAGATGGATTTCACTCAAAGCAGAAACCAACTACTTTGTGTTCCAAAAAGAGCTCAGAATGGCAGACCTGTTAGTTTCCATATTTTGTTTCTGATTGTCAAATGGTAAGACAGAAAATGGATTGTCTGGTATCCAAATAAGAATCTAAATTTTGTCTCTAATCCATAGCATTGTAAAGAACTAAGGAAGTTTGCAGTAAAAGCCGTAAATAGTCTGTTATGGCCGTTTCTTCTCAATTATCATCATTCTATAAGCTAACTCCACAGGACAGCTAAAAACCTCAAATAGGAAGGAACCAATGCAAAATACATAAATACATAATTACAAGCAACTGCAACAGAATCTCACCTGCCTCTCAGAGGTGAAACCATCATAAAGGTTCTGCGTTTCTATCTCCCCTACTTGTATATTCTCAGTCAGATTCCTAATAGTATTCTGCATTTGTTGACTTTTCAGAAGAATTAGTAAACAAAGTGTACCAACGTGATGGGTCTGGGCTGTTTCACTTCAAGGGACTTTACATGAGCAGGGTAGAGTTGTGAGGGATAAGAAGAACTCTGAATTTTCAAAGTATGGCCAAATCACCATCTCTTACAGGGAAGGTTCAGACTCCCATAAGCAACTACCCATTTCAGAATCTAAACCTTCATAAAGGCAGACAAATCTACATGAAATCACTCTACTCCTGGGAAACTTAGCAGTGGTAACATTGCAAAATGTGAACAATAAATTACAGTGCATAACTTTTCTGTAAAACTAAGAATTCTTAAAGCATACTGAATATAAAAAAAAGCCAGAAGGTAAACTTTCAAGAAATTTAGCAATAGCAATTCAAGCTTGTTTGGAGGGAGCTATACATGCTGCAGGGCTCATAGCCAGGGTTTTTTTCTATCTACATTTATTCTTTCTAAAAGGTCAGAGTCGTTGGTCCAGAATCTGTTCTCAGTTGAACAAACTCATAGCTGCCCAAGCACAAGATACAGTAACCAAAGAAGATTTCCTTTATATCTGAATTACAGACAATTTGTTTAGGGTAAATACCCTAAAAACTCCACATCTTTTGACTAACCTTTCTCAAACATTATCACAGAAAACATAATCTTATTATATGCAGAACAAAAGAAAATAACTGTTAGATGGTTAAATATATGGGCACTTCAAGACATTGCAATATATTCTTAACAACTGTTTGTCTGAAATCAGTCAAAAAGACTGCATAGTTACCAACTCCAGTGACATCAAACATGATATAGAGATGCTGATGCTGTGGATTTTGGTTAAAGGATAACAAAAATGAAAAATTAAAACCCTTTCTGCAGCATACCTAACAGGCAATCTCACAAAGCCAAAAGTTTGTAAGAGGTTGGCAGCAGCAGATTTTAGCATAAAATATCTACAACAAAAGGGATGTGAGCGGGGATATTTCCTCATCCTGACATGCAATTCTTTGTCACCTCAATTACACATACCGCCTGGAAATAGAAAAGATGCGCATTTAATTGTGACTCATTAAAATATGAAACATTAGATGCAATTGCTCACACAGAACTTCCAGCATTTCAATACATTAAAATATCAGGATAATTCTAATGAACATGTAGATTTTATACTGCAGCAATCCCATTGGGTTTATGGGCTTGTAATTTTTTGCATAGCAAAAGTCGTAATAGAAACATTTTCTGACAACTCTAGGGAAAAAGAGAAAATCCAGACGTTTACTACATACAATGAATATCCCTTGCCCCTGAAAAATGTTGTTCATTATAGCATTTTCTGACCACTTCTACCAACGTAATGTCCTATTATTTCCTTTTGGAATGCAGATGAGCTATTTAGGAGAGTGCTGTCCTGACACTGTCAGAGGCCTAAATGGAACGATTTCATATTGCTTTGGCAACAATGTTCACTAAAAAATTAATTGCACCATTTCAGGGAATTAAATAAAATGCAATTTGTTTCTGTATCATACCCCTTTATGAACAATGTCCCAAAGCACTTTGTAACACAGCATCTTACTGACATCACAGCAAGTACAGGAAAATGTGGCAGCCAGAACACTCTCAGCAAAAGCTCAAATATCCTCACAGGCAATAGAAGTTCTTCAGTTGAGAAGACTTGTTGCCCAGGAACCAAGTTTTAATTTTGTTCCTTTTCACAAGAAAGACCTGAGATAGGTTTTGCTTCAATATGATAAGGATCCTTTTAAATTCTTCACATCAGATCTGTTAACTGATTTCAGCTAGAAGACACATTATTTCACACCACCAAACAGAATATTGCAAATGGAAGACTGAACAAAATTGTGTAGAAAAATACAGGAATTCTGAAGAGAAAGTGTAACCTACACTGTTTTGCTGATGTTATTGTCTCTTTTGGAATCTGAAAAAAAAAAACCCAAAAAAACCAAAAACCCTGCTGATGATATTATAGCTCATGAAATTCCCAGCACAGACTCAATTTACATCAGTCAGTGAAATGATAAATGCAAGCTGACCAATATATTTATGAATATGTACATAGAGATATATTGCTGGCATATGATAAATTACAGATACTAAACAGGAAATCCTCGGATGTACCTGGCAGAAGTGAAGTAATAGAGTTGACACAGTCGCACTGGAAACATTCATTCAAACTCTTGCAAGGAGACAAACATAGCTACAAATATTTGGGAGAATGTTTTAAGCATTTACTTTTTATTTACTTTCCCTGTAAATGTCAAGATTCACAAATTTGTAATTAATTGTAATTAATCTGAAGTACTGCTCATTATTGTCTGATCTTTCAGCAAGTTGGTTTTATTTGCAATTAGAAATATTTCCATTGCCAACTCCAAACAGGTTCTGGAATGTAGAGACTAAGACTACTTCTGTAGCAGGGGATGGACAACCTAGAGAATTACCATGGGTTTACCACAGTTGTCTCTGTATAAAACATGCAGCTGTAGCATCTAATGAAATTGCCATCAGATGGACTACTGCATCCACTAAGGGTCACAAACAGCAGGACTATTTTTAGATTGAAATTGAAGAAAAGAAGACAAATTTTACAACCCTTATTTAGGAAGGTGCTGCCCGTACACTATTATCAAGTCACTTACCAAAATGTTCCCCAAACATTTAATTTGAAGGACCATATATGCAGCTGGTTCTTTCCAGTCTGAGCAAGCTGACTGTTTCAAAAGGCCTTGCAGAAGCATATGCAGACTGGAAACTCTTCAGACAGCACTGAGACAAGATTAAACTTTGACATTTCAAATATCATTATTAAAAATAATATACTGAATTCAGAGCATAATTTGATTACAGGTTTACTGACTACATTTAACCTAGTATCCTGACTACACAGTTGCCCTAGAATTATCTAAATACACAAACTATATTGCTCCTATTTTCCTAACAATGGGGTCAGAGGTTTCTGCAGAGCATTCAGTAATAAAGAACTTTCTGTCATGGAAAGTAGCTGCTGAACAATGAGACCTGCTGATACCACAGCCTGCTATTTATCTTACTAGAACCCCCTTACTCTCTCCCACATTCAGATCCCCACAGTATCCTGCAGGGTACCTTCAGAGCATATAAGAAGGGGTAAAAGCTTTGAGTTAATAACTCCTTCTGAGTAGTCAGCATTTCAGGTGATATTATGCTTAATGTAAATTCAAAATGTCAAAGTAAAAAAAAAAAAAGGAAGTGATTCTGCCTTTTTTTTAGATATAAACCCTGGAATAATTTATTCACGACAGCACCACAATAAACTGTCAGCTATCCTGACAACTAAAAATGAAGTGTACTGCACTCCTTGGAAATTCCCAGAAATATTTTTTTTGTGCTACAAAAAGAACAGAAAGAAAAGACAACACATTGAAACCCACAGCCAGACTCTGCATGCACAGAAACTTCATTCAGATGCCACTGCATTATGATCTGTAAAGCCCTTAAGTCATAACAACCTATCAGAAAAAAATCACCTGAAGTGATTTCAGCATACCTAAAAATGCTCAGCTGTCCTTTTGAAACAGTAATTCAAGTATTTAAACTCAGAAAAAAAATCTTGATGGAAAATACAAGGGAAAAAGCATGTTAGTGGAAGAGAAACTGCCTTAATTGGGTAGTTAAGAGTATTTGATAGGATTATAAAAAGGCAAAACTGTCAGAATGCAATTCTTCTCCGGGCCACTGGCCAAAGCAGTGCATATTTTAGAGTGGAGAATAAATCAGTACAATTAGTACAGTGTCTCCCACACAAGACAATTTCAAAACAGTTTTCAGCATTCCACTTTTATTACCATGAGAGGTAACTTCTACACAATTTATAGTCTCTCTCACTGAATTTCTTCATCATTTCAGTCTTTGCCTATAACAGCCTACATGCTCAATGAGAAACCAGCAGCACCAACACTTTTTCTAGGGTGGACAAGCAAATAATATATTTGCACCAGAATGATTTTTTTTTTTGTTAGAACCATTCCACTCAGTGTCTGTACCAGAAGCTGCATCAGCTCAGGTAGACCAATGACTCAGCTGCAGTTGGAGCAAATGTCCACCACAGAAAAGCTTTGGAATGATCAGAGGTAGCAGGTCAGCAGCAGCTCCCTGCTGGGAGACTTTTATTCATCTTCAGCTACCAAAGAGCTTCACTTCTCCACACGAACCACAACTTTCTTTTTCTCCAAACTTTAACCAGCAATTTTTAAAGGCTAACCATTCTCCTGACCTAAAAAAACTTGCTGTAAGTAAGGAGAAACTCACCAGGAAGGGAGGACAGAACAAAGATCTCAATACCTGCACAGCCTAGCTGATACTGGGTTTATTTTCAAAAATTAAAAAAAAGTCTTAAGTTACTTGATTGATAAAAACCATGTCAGAATTGTAATTCACCCAGCGAAAAAAGGCCATTTCCTCTTGGTAAAATGAATAGTCTCATACCATTATCAGATATCCAGAATTATGGAGAAAACAGGTGCATCACAAAAATGGATTATCTTTTTATTGTGTGCACTTGAGTCCAATTGACATGCTCAGGTCTTGCAGAAACATTCCTATCTTCTCAAATTTCAGATTTTCATAGGTGTTCTAACAGCTAAACAATACACAATGTAACAGTTTATCATCACTAGCTGAAGAATGTGCCTTTGGTCCAAGTGGAAGTTACCATACCTGTGTGGAGGATTAACATTCTTATTATTTGGAATTTATTAGAAACAGCTAATTTGTTATGGCAAATTAGAATACAAATAATAGGTCACTCTACATTTCCTTGATTCACCAACCACCAGCACACTCTTCACACCCAACAACAGTTCTTTTGATCTCAAACACAACAGCACAGCCTATTAAAAAATAATTAATCTTTTAAAATGCTACATGTATGACATTAAAAAAGACTACTTCCTTCTTTTTCTTGAGTATCACTAGAATAATTTCTTTCTCCTTAATTCACATTTAAGCACATACTGCCCAACACAGCTGAGGTGTATGAAACTAGCATAAATGACAGTATCTTCAATTCTTACTATTGCATCTTCATTACCTGAACTAATTCAAACTTATAGGGAATTACAAAGTATATCTGCACCACAGGCTACAGAAAGATTTTTGAAATTATCCTTGTAAGGATGTAAGTCCATCATTGTCTTTTTGAAGTCATGAGAGACAGCTAGTACGATTGGATTCAAAATATTCTAGTCCTCTTTTGCCTGTAACTGGCCAGCAAGAGCTAAAGTAATCCCCTAACTGCTTTATTGATGCGAACAAGCACAGCCAAAGGACAACTTCTAGTAAACAAACTAGTGAAGATTCAAATAACCAGCACAAATTACAGATACTGGCAGCCTCTTTACTTGTTAAACAATTACTCTAAAATTAGAAGCAGGACTGAAACTACCATCCAGTAGCCCTTAGTGTTATGAAGGCCAAATACAGTGATCATGGGCAGCCATGCAGATTATGTAATTACACAAATATTTTCTACATAAGCTTTCACGTGAAGGGACAATAAATGGTTTGAGTTCCTACAGCTGCGTGACTCAATATGTTTTTCCTCCCAAAATATTACATCTAGGCTGAAAAATACATTTTAGAACCTTACCAAACATTAGTGCTCTTCCAAAACAGCATTACATAATTTTTACTTCTATTCACGTTTTCTGGCTTTAACTTGCTCATACTTTACCTTGCTCATAAATACTGACAAAAAACTTTGTGATCACTGCTATGATAAAAATTAGTCTCAGTACCAAAATATAATAAGGCCTGAGGTGGGGAAAAAGAGATTCAATGTTGTGGTCTCACTGAGGGTCATAGGCTTGAATTGTTCTACCTGAATAATTCTACCCTGAAACCAAAATGTACTTTCTGAAATCAGTAAATACCTCCAAGCCTACACCCAACCTGAACATAATTGATGCATCAGCATTTCCTCTCTATGGAGAAAAAGATGAAGCAGTCACAGCATACACAATTGCAAAGCACATTCTTTTTCTTGTTCAAAGAGTATGAGAAGTAAAAAATTTGCTATAAACTTGTTCTTCGGTTACAAACCAAAAAGCAGCACAAATATCTAATAAAAATTTAAAAACAGAGCTTTAAAATAACAAAGTTCAGATAAAACTCTTTCACTTCCTAAAAAATTACCAGGTCTTATAAATAACATATACATATAGTTATAAGTGAATATCTAAGTACATATAAGTTGTAAGTGAATTGCTACAAAACCAATTATTTGCTAGTTGTTTAATCCCCTTTGAACTGTCTTTTAAATTTAATTTTAAAATGCATCCCTAACGACATTCACTTACCAAATAAATATTATGAATATGAATACCTTACTTGCTCTGTTTCCACTTTTTATGATGTTTCTATGCATTTAGACATCCATTTCTGGATTTATATTTACTGGTTTGAATTCTACATGAAAGACCGAACATTCCATGAATTGTAAAAATTGACTAAAATGTACAAAATATTAAAAATGTTTCTAGTATGTAAAAGAAATAATCAGAGTATAAAGTTTTAAGTGCAGACAATAAGTAAATTAGATTTATGTTTTGCATGTAAGGATTACTGACATCACCTGCTCACTTGTCTCAATTTATCTTAAGCTGAAGCAAGGGTAACATCACAAAGGAGTCTGGAAATGATAAATTACATCTTATTGTATGAAGTCAAAGGTTAAACTTATTATTGCTCACCATAGGCCAACCTTAACCCCAGGATTAATGCCATAAACAAAAAATAAGAATTCAGTTTGCACACATAATGCACTGGGATAATGTCTCTGAAGAATTACAAAAGTGAAATGATGCCACCTACTGCTTTCAGAAAATGTTTCTGTATGAATAGGGTCTTTTGGTTCAAAGGGAAATTATCATGTAAAACCAATGAACATGTATCTTCAAACTAACCAGTGCTCATTAGCATGACATATG
Source organism: Turnix velox (assembly GCA_013400935.1). NCBI lineage: Eukaryota > Metazoa > Chordata > Aves > Charadriiformes > Turnicidae > Turnix > Turnix velox. The sequence goes on from VZTY01011069.1 coordinate 159,764, forward strand.
CCAAGGACAATTCAGTTCTTCTCTGGGTTTTAATTAAAATACATGAAGAGCCTTGCCTTCTAGAGGAAACTCTTAGGAACATAAACAGCTAGAGAGAAAATGTAATCTAAGTTTCTCAGAAGTTACTCATTTTGGTAAGGAAAGTACAAAGACTTAATTCAATATTTTTTTAATGTATTTCTGAATACATCACATCTCAAATAATAGCTTATATACACTATTGATATTTTTCAAATAGCAAAGTCAGCTAGCAAGCTGAGACAATCTGTTAAGAGCTAACAGAGATCACACAGTGCCTCTGAGTTGAGAGAGACCACAATCAATTCCCAACTCAGCTGTTTCACTTTGGTATCACAGCTACTGTTTAATGAATTTCTTGATGGGCAGGTAAAGCAACAGGGTTATTGTTTGAAATGCCTTCCAGCAAAAGAGAACTCAAATATAGGAAAGACATTACCAAACTCTCTTTTATTTGTTAGGTTTCTAACCCACACAATCCAAATTACACCATTACTGCTGACTCCTGACTTCCACCAGCACAAGTGAAAAATAACCCCAAATTTCTTAAAAGCATTTGGTCACTGAACTATTTCAAAATAAACTAGGTACAGAAATATATATTGGGTGCATTATTGCCTTTGATAATCTTCAGCATTCTTGAGGCAACCGTTGAAAACATCAGTCTTAAAACGATTATCACCTTGCTTTGTTCAAGGCTTGTAAGTGTGAAATGGATATACTTTACAAACATTGTTGTAAGAAAACCAAAGAAAATTAAATTAGTAAGCAAAATTAATTATCTGACATAATAGGCCTGTTGTTTTTTTTTTTAATTACAAGGACTTACTTTATTTTATCAGAAATTCTACCATGTATCCTGATGCTATTTAGACAATATTGCTATGACCTTACACTGGCCATTTTCAGCTCAAAGCACAATGAAGCACCAATGCAAAAGATGCTCCTACAGTACAATTTGAGAAACCAAAAAACTTCATCTATTGTCAAAGCAAAAGAAATTGAAATTGCATTTGTATTTTGGAAAACATTTGGATAGAACCATTTCTGGTAATTTATGGGAACTTCACATAAAAAAAAAATCATGATGGTTTACTCTTTAAAAGTTAATCAGACTGAAGACAAACCTTTGCTAAACCTTGGTGACAAGGTTTAGCAAAATATAAATTCTACTCCAACTTGAAAGATTGTTGGTTATGTACATATATGTTTCTTCAAGAGTGTACTTTCATACTGAGATCGGAAATCAGGATTTTTGCCAGTCTTATTATTTTTTCTGTTGGCAGTTTCTGGGAAAGAATTGCCCCTCAAAGTTCTGGCTGAGTAATGCGAATCTAAGAGATTACAAACTATCCCCTTCCAATCCTCGATTAATATAGATGGGTTAAGTGGACAAAATTGCATTTAACTATGCTCAACTACAGATCAAATGCGGTTGAAGATAGCCCTGAGTTATGTATATTTCTATATGTATGATAAAAGCATATTGGATTAGGATTTAAATAGTCTGGAGACAACCAGAGACTGATGGGGCATCAGTACAAAAAAGTGGATAATATGACCAATGAAGTTCCAAAAATTTCATCTGTTATATTAAGCAATTTACTTTCAAGTTATTTTTCCCAGATTTAATCCACAGGTCTTTATCATACAACAAAACTTTGAGCTGGTTTCTATTACTTATAGTGGAATAGGCTGAAATGAGATGGTATTTTCCTGAAAATGTCTTACTGTTTTTCTACCACTATCAAAATAAGCACATAAAAGGAGGCTTCCCATTTGTCTAAATATGCTTGCTAAATGTTAAAGGGTTAAAGCAATTTCCAGAGGTCTCTGTCTAGAAAAAGCCCTCCATTGATATTTAATTGAACTGCCTTTGCTCTGAGGCACACAGTAAAATACAGGGGAGTCAAATGTAAATGCATCATTGTCCTTTATGTAAAGAAACTTAGCTTAATTTATTTTTCTCTCAATAAAATTACACTAGCCTAGCACGCATAGGTGGTGAAAGTAAATTTCAGTGGAAATCAGTGGGAATATTCTGATTTCTAAAAGCTGATGATTAATCCCACTGATTTTGGTATGACTGTGAGAAGATCTTTGAGTCTGACTTTTGACTGCAGTCTTTTCATACAGATCTCTCAGTATAGGATCAGTTACAATATATATATGACATCATAATGCATTAAAAAGTAGTCAGAATTCACATATTATGTCATAATGAGATTATGGTGTCATAATGGGTGTTATGAGGTCATTAGCCAAATATTAGTTAATACTGGTGTTATGACATCATAGTACATACGTAACGTCATTATGTGTTTATGACAACATAATGTGTGCGGGTGGTTGTAATGCACATATGGCATCATAATGAATTTATGACATCATAATGCCAGAGGATGCACAAGACTGTCTGTGGTGTGGCTGCCAAGTTCTGCCCCAATTCAGGATCCCTTTCCATACAGCTCCTTCTAAGATCTTGCAGTCTCTAATACTGTCTCCTATCCTCTATGCATAGGCCAAGACAGCCTGGGAAGGGGAATTTCACTTTGTGATGATGCTGAAGTCTTAGGATACATTTATTTATCACCTCAGAATCACCCTTCCCTCTCCCTGCAACAAACAGCATGGCCAAAGATTTATACCACACCCTGGTGGACCTTACCTTTGTCTGCCAAAGACAGGGTGCAGTTAAAGTACCGCTCCTCCATGGTCCATGCTGTGTTACTGATCTTGTTGGACACCCGACGGGATCCAATGCAGCTCACTTTGATGGCTGTGAAGGGAAAGCACATGTGTATAAGCACTAGGAGAAAGTGAAATCTCAGGTTTAGACATGCTTCAAGTACTGTATGTGGAGTCATGCAGCAGTGCCTCATGAAAATACACACAGAGTAGAAAAATGGAGCAGAGGAATCACATCACACACACTTCCATCTCAGCAGCACGTTTTCCCTGTACTCTCTCTGCTGTTGCACATTCTCCGCTACTCTAATGTTATTCCCAGCTGTTATCACCACTTCAGGCCTTGTGCTGACCACCTCGGACTGTGAAAGCCCTTAACAGGAATGATTTCAGCTCCCCAAGAGGTAAATTGGAAGAGGGTAGATTCAGGCTAGATACGAGAGAGAGATTATTTCCGGTGAGTGTGGTGAGACACAAAGAGGCTGTAGATGCCCCCTCTCTGGAGGTGTTCAAGGCCAGGCTGGACAAGGCACTGAGCAGCCAGATCCCGTGGGAGGTGTCCCTGCCTATGGCAGGGGGTTTGGAACTCGATGATCTTTCAGGTCCCTTCCAACCCGAACTCTTCTATGATTCTATGATTTCTGTAGCCCACTTCAGGTATTGAGAAGCTGCTCTGAGGTCTCCCCTGAGCCTTCTCTTCTCCAGGGAGTTGCATAAGGGATGGACAAAACAATTGGGAATCAAATCGTGTAGAGGGAGCTTGGCAGATACTCACCTGGGTGTGGGGTGGGAAGACTGAGGGGATGAAAGAAATTAAGGTATTCACCCCTTTGTGCATCAGTTTCGATTTCGGGCATTCGGTAGACTAGTGAGCCTCCAGAACCACTTTTTAACTCTTACGCTTGTCCTTCATGTCCCATCTTAAGAAAAAACGTGTCCTCTCTTTAACGAGGTATCAGGTTTGGGGTTGGAGTCTATACCTCCACCCCCTTCATCCCTGAAGGATAAAACTTATATTTCTTTTCAAATGAAATCCGAGACGACGGTACCAGAAAGTGGCTGTGCCACCACGGCCTTAAAATTAAACTTCTGGGCCGGGAAATGAGAGCAAGTTTCTCTCAGGCGGGGAGAAGTCGCCACGTAGGGACGCCGCCGGGTACCAACGGCTGCGCGGACCCGCTCGCCGCCTCCAGGGCACGGCAACAAACCCACAGTCCGCTTCGGCGTGCGGCACCGCCCCAAGGTCCAACACAGCTCCCGCCGCTGGGGGAGGCGGATCGGGCCCGTGCTGAGGGAGGCGGGGCGGGACCGTGTTGAGGGAGGCGCGCTTCCTCGCCCTTCACAAAGATGGCGCCGCGGCTGCGGAATGGCCCTCTCTGCTTCCCGGCGCCCCGCGGTGGTGTCGCCAGCCGATGACGCAAGCGGGCGGCGCGCAAGGAGCCCGGGGATTCCCCGTGTTGTTGTCCCGGGGCCCGCTGGGATGGGCGATTGCGGCGCGGGGCCCTGCGCCCGGCCCTGATGGCGGCTCGCTGG